>JAXQQM020091919.1:0-40585 GCA_034641835.2 Pinus albicaulis | reverse complement strand
AGGTTTGAACAATATGTTTTTACATGTCAAACTTATACTAGGGTTTGTTGTAAACTCTAGATATCATTTCCAAAATCATGAAAACAATATACTTATAGGGTTTCGAAGGATGTGCATAATACGTAATCATTACTGGAAACTAGAATGTAGTCACATTTCAATGTGATATGTAGTCACATTTTAATCTGTAATCACCTCTTGAAACTCAGACATGTAGTCACATTTCAATCATTGAAACTCGAACCTATAATCATATTCTCGGACCTGTAGTTACACTTCTGAAGCTTCAAACCTGTAATACTTCAATTCTGTAATTCTTATCTGAACTTCTTTAACTTCACTCACTGGATCAAGTTCACTAGGGTATATATAGTAATCTTTGTCTGTAATTTGAGCCGACATGTATAAATGTAGGAGCCGACTTGTAGAAGATGAAGTTGCAGCAAATTTTTAAGAGTTTTAGGCCGACTTGCAAGTTGACTTGATGGAGGAAGTATTGAGAAGACACAAATATTTGTTTATTTGACACTTACGAACCCAATAAAGGTTTCTTACATAATATATTTGAGTTTGATTTAACAGAGATCGGTCTTTAATGGAGGCTTGATCTACCGACCATTGACCCAAGCGTGAAATCCATGCTTTAATAAGTCAATACACTTTTTCTTTTATAAATATTTTTTCTTTTTCTTGACTCAAATAAATATTATGAACACCAATACTAGTTACATTATTCAACAACTTTCTCATATGACAAGTCTTCCTTATGATATGCCATGTGCTTTCTTAATTGCTTATATATATCTTGTTCCATAAGTTCAAGTACATGCATAATTAGATGTTTAGGCATATGAGAGGATGAGAATGGTGTCTTCTCATACAGCAATCTACCACATGACAAGTTTTCCTTATGATATGCAATGCACCTTGTTAATTGCTTGATGCATGCCTTGTTCTCCATTGTATTGTTAAGGGATACATTGGTTATACACCTTACCATTGATAGAAATTTTTACCACTGTTAAAGAAGTGGCTTCATAATGTCGACGATAATTAACTTCCATAATTTCAATTACATGCATAACTAAATGTCTAAGAATGTGAGAGGATGGAAAGGGTCTCTTTTCATAGCACAATTTACCATATGGCAAGTCTTCCTTATGATATGCCATGTGCCTTCTTAATTGTTTGATACATGTCTTGTTCCATAAGTTCAAGTATATGCATAATTAAATGTTTAGGCATGTGAGAGGATGAAAATGGTGTATTCTCATAACACACTCTACCACATGACTGGTTTGCCTTATGATATGCAATGCACTTTCTTAATTGCTTGATACATGCCTTGTTCTCCATACATTGGTTATACACCTTATCATTGATAGCAATTTTTGCCACTTTTAAGGAAGTGGTTTGATTGGCATAACCACCTATTAATGAGTTATTTTCCCTTAATACTTCATAAAGATTGACACAATAATTTAATTGTTTCTTGTTTTTCCCACTCTATTGCTTATACAAGAGGATTGTCAATTGGAATGGTGTTCATGACCATATTTCTTATGACGTCTTTGAATCCCCTACTACAATCAACTTTTGAATGCAAGAATTGATGACAATCTTTAAACCTTCTAAAAATGCATAAGCTTCAAACTAATTATTAATTGATATATCAAAGTCCATACAAATAAAATTTCTTTTGCTCATGTAAGATTTATAACAATACCTCCTACCCCTACCACCTTAATATAATTATATAATAAAATGTCTATATTAATACTTATAATATATAACATACATCAAATACTTTTATTTAATTTTATATATTATTGGTTATTTAATGTGTCTATATTATATAGATTAAATTGATAATTTCACATATATTTATCATTAATTTTTAATTATAGTATATATAACTGTATCAACATATATCTTATAAATCATTTGTAATTTTTTAAAATTAAACTATTATTTACAAATTTTACAATACGAATTTTACACATTAACTTAACTTATAAAGCATTATGCATCACACTATTTAAATGTTTTTTAAATAAATTTATTTTTTATTATACAAAGTAATAAAAAGAGAATAAATAATTTTTTCAATAAAATATGAAACTATAAATAAACTTTAATTTAATTAAATTAAGAACATTTAGCAATAATCAACCCAGTTTTATATTTAAAAAAATCAAAACAATTTTATCACATCCAAAATTGTGATTTCCTGGAAAATTTTCTTCCCAAATTCTAATAATTAGAAAAGGACAAAGGTGTAAGTATCAAACCCAGTCCCGAAGTAATAATTAACCGCGTTGGTTTCTTATCTGTCTTCCACAGCCGCCTACTCATGTGTGCACGTTTAGGTGTTTACCATCGTAGAATGTATTTTCATATATATATTATTTGTTGGCTACTTAGATACAAATATATATTTTTAAAAAATATAAAATATTCTTTAATATTTAATAAATAGTTATATTTTATAAGTTATAGTTGTACAAAAACCACTTTTAGCATTTTCACATTTGTTAATATCCTTGTTTACATGATTCGAATAAATTAAATATTAAGGTTTTAATATCAAATATAGAGAGGGAGTTTTTATTCTATTGATAGGTATTTTTAGTCAAGATGGGAAAAAGACTTGTAATTTTTTCAATCTTTAAAGACATTTTACATTTAAAAAAATATTGATAATATATATATGTTTTTTACTTCCAAATACAAGAAGGTATGTATTAAATATTAATAATAGAAATAATTATAATTATAATTATATATAGAATATTTTTTACTTTCAAATATAAGAGAGCATGTATTAACATTTTAATGTGGAGAGTGTGAATCATAAATTGATATATAAAATGAGTGAAAATTAAAAAAAAAAAAAATCGTATAGTTAAGACATTTTATTAGTGTTTTGCTCCATCTTAACTCCAAATCTAAAGAGAGTATGCAAGAATCAAATTTCTCAAAGTATAAACCTTTCCTCAAGTTTTGCACTAAAAAAGGTTTACATCTTGAAAAAATAAGCGCTAGAATTAAGATGGATGTTATAGTTACTCTAATAATATAACTAGGCATAATTATAACATATATTAGGCACCTAAAACCTCAAGATCTATTAGACAAGTTAAAGAATGGGGTTTGTTACCCACAACTTCGTGGGTGATATCCCTAAGAGAAATTTTTCTCCATGATGGGCCTTAGCCGGTAGCCAACAACCTCTTGCAGCCTTCTTCTAGCTCGTTGTGTCGTTTCTCCGCCACCTGAGCCAACCATGTGGTCCCTCGCCCACCTGTATTGATCATATGTTTGAAGGTGGACCTCCTAAATCTAAAGGTATGTCTTGTCATTTGGTAATTGAGTATTGAATTTACTTATCATGATACTTATGGGCATGGATTGATGGGGGGGGTTGGCGGAAAGAGTGGACTTAGCCTATGCTCCTATCCCCTTAATCTCTTTTGGATGTTACCTTGGATCTTAGTCTTGTGGAATCTCCTTTATTGACCATTTGGTTCTAGGGCAGTACTATTTGGGAAACTTTGACTTTGGGTGTGTAGTCCCGCTCCTTTATTCGCATATATTACTCCCTTTCCATTCACTATACCCCCATTCATCATTTCTCCCACCTAGATCCACATTTTCTCTCTGGGGCCACATGGGGGAAACCTCCTTATCCCCTTGCCGCCACCTTGGGTGAGGCATAGAATGATGCCCTAGAGGTTGAAGCAGCTAAAAGAAAAAGAAAAACATAATTGGTCACACTTAACATGAATTTATACCACAAAATGCAAAAGATGACCGGGACAAAAAATAATTAGCACGTGGGCAAAAGCCAATGCATGAGCTCTGCCCCTTACCCATGGCCATCATCCTGGTTCCATAGGCCCTAGATGAGCCTCCTTTTTCATACATGAACCCATGATTGTCCCAACCCCTGGAGGGCAATGACCCTCCCTACCTTAAAGGGGTAATCATTGCTATATCTGACACATCATGCTCTTATCCTTGAGCCCCGAGGAGTTAATTAAAGAAAATTCATGATATGAAAAAGGCATATAAATAAGGGTGGAAAAATCATGGTTGGGACACCTTATGTACCACGATTTCTCCCTCCTACACATTATATACCCTGGTGTGGGCTTCCCCTTATCTGGCTACCACTATGCCCCGATATTTGGCTTGAGATTTCCCCTCTCATTCCCTATTTCGTTTCACTTATTTATCACTTTCCATCCCCATTCAAAGGATGGACCTTATACCTACTATCCCCTTTAAGGCCTGAAAGCACTTAATAAAGTACATGGCTAACCCCCTTTGGAGTACAGAGACAATAGCACATGCCAAAGCCCACTACAAAAGGGCATGCCATTATGAAGTTCTCACTTTCTTATCCATGTTTTGTAAGATCTTTTACACGATTCCTCAAATTATTGGTTGTACTGGAAGCTTAGGGGACTCATTGGATATTATACAGGATTGTAGGTGGTTTCCATTTGGGTTTGGTCTCCCTATACAGGGTCCTAACCCCCAGAGGGCTACATTGGCACACATAGGGTGTGTGTAGAGATCCATGGGCCTCCATAGTAGCAGAAAACACTCCAAAACCCTTGTCGATGTTTAGAGACTACTAGCGATCCACTTTTGGGATGATGATGATGTGCTTGGTACACTATGCCCAACAGATCCCACAGGAGCCCCGCAGTCTTGGCAAGTGTACCAGGACTTGTATGATGTCATGGTAGCATTCATTCCATCACTCAAGCCCTTACAAAGGATCTACATGCATCTTCGATTCATATGGAGACCCATGGGGTCATTTTTGTGCCCCCACACCCACTGCGAGCACCGCAAATCTACTGTTTAGAGAACAAGGGGCCACACCCTTGTCCATCACATTTTGAGGAGTTTATTCCTCAAAGGATATTATTAGGCCTTTGGAGAGCCCCACGATATGTACATATTATTATTTTTCCCCTTGCGAGGCTTATTTTTTATTTTATGAGCTAGTTTGGTGGGCTTGTCACCAATAGGGGTCTTTATTTGCACATAATTTTATCATTAGGGGCTAATGTAGGCCCATAGGCTAATTAGAACTACTAAGAGGGGTATATATTAATGTTATCTACATTCATTTGTATCATTACTTCACTTGGGATCTCTCTAATCTTAGAGAATTTCACGTTTCTTCTTGGAGGATAATTTTGGACAAATGGATGAATTTTGATGTATTGATTTGGGCCATTTTTATCTTGGAGCTTCATTTTTTGCAAATGTGATGCTGGTTGGATATACTCTCTAACACTATAAGTAAATTTTAATGATATATTCTTTTTGTTGCATAATGTTGAACTTTGCTATAATTAGGGCTAGTTGCTGCATCGTTGGAATGTGGAATTGAGTGTCTATTTAGCTTGTTTAATGTATGGTACATTTTTAGATGAATCAAATGTCCTAGAGATTATTTTATCTCCATAAGATTGCACTATTTGCATGAAGTATAAATGCTTGAAGGTCACTTTTCTTCTCTTCCCCTTAAATATTGACGAAGTTGACTCTTTCGAGCCTCTCGATCAAGAAGCCAAGTTCTTAATCATTATCATCTCGACCCATATCCCCAAGGGAAATAGGCACCGGTCCCTCAAAAGGGTGGTTATTTTCCTCATTTTCACCTTTTCCCTTTCCCTAGGTCTAGCCCCTGATAGGTCACCATGCCATCAATTTCAGAGAGTTTAGCTATAGAAAAATTCGATCTCTGGAGGCTAATGCTGTGGGTCTCCTCCTTCCCTCCGACTTCGAGGAAATTCCTACTTGAATCTTTCGGGAATCTCAAGCCCTTAGCTCTAAGGCCAAATTTTTCCTAGGCATCCCCAAGCATATACCCTAGCAAAGATCAATTCAACCTTTGCATGTAATACCTCTGTTAGATCCTTTTCCTCGCCTTGTCCAGGGTAGAAAATCTCGTGGTTGCTATATCTCCATCCCCGAACATGGGTTGTGTCCACTTTGTCCCGTGTGGTCCCGTTTTCTATAAAAACCAAATCATCAAGGGCTATTTGGGAAACCAAGTTCATGCGTAATTTTAGGGATCTAGATATACCTCTTCAAGAGCCCTCTCCTTTGGAAGGAAAATCCCTCACTTAAAAAACAAGCAAGTACCATTCTTCACCCTCCTTGGGAAAGGGTTACCGTGATCACTTCATACATATCCATCGACATGTCCTTTATAAGTGGCTTCCCCAAAGCATCACACCTCCCACTCCAGAAAGCTTCCGTAAAAGAGAAGGGAGTATTATCCACTTGCGGATAGTGGGATAAGCTCTGATCGTTGCCCTTAGTCTAGCAAGCTTGTCCCTAGATCTCCCTTTAGCTCCTCACTAGTTTGAGTGGTACCATTTTTGGCGTCGTTGTCGGGGACGACGTGTCTTGTTCTCCATGCGACAATATTGATATATCATTTTTGGCGACTCCATTGGAAGAACAAATCCTTAGTTCTTCATTGGTCCCAAAGGTCAATGCTTGTAGGGTGAAGCAAGCATTTACAAAGGCAATTTCATTCACTCTGAAACTCCCATGTCATTAAGGACCCAACAACATGTTGACCTACATATATTCCCACCATAGATAAGGACAAGGATCCTGAATTATCCCTCATCGAAGTGCATGAAGAATATGCCAATGTTCGACAAGGATCCACATTTTCGTGCCCACTCACATAGGTTCATGAGGTATTTTTCAAAGTAAAATATAACTCAAACTTAGACCAAATAAATTGTTTGTCCCATCTATCGCCCCAAATACCCACTACCTTGAGTCATGTAAGCCTAAAAACATTCCTTCTTCGATGTTGACTACACACTTTATTGTGTGAAGGGTTGGGTTTCCAAATTTATGAAGACATATGCCAAATATTGGATGTGGCCCTTCCGTAGGAGGAGGTTATTGAATATGAAGAAGCGAAGGAAGAATGTCTCGAGCCTTGTCCAAATCATCATGATCAAGTAATTGATGCGTACCTTGAGGATAGTGCCGAAAAAGAGAATCATGAATTTAAAAGCATGTCCTCTAAGACATCAAGACGAAGGTCTAGACCCCAAGAGCCCTTGCCGGGAAGAATGGATGATGGAGTACGAGAAGTCTTTCAGAAGTTAATGGCTACATATAACTCCCAAGAGATTCTCTTACTATTGTGAGGTACATATAACTCCCAAGATTTTCTCCTACTATTGTGAGCACCGAAAAGACTCGTAACATGAAGTGTGAATATAAAAAGTCCTATTGATGACCTTCTTCTGAAACATTCCATCAAAATCATTTAGTAAATACCTTGGATCTCATTCCTTCAAGAACAAATGAAGGAGGAAAATTCTTCCATGTCTAAAGAAGAGAATGAACATTATCCCAACCAACACCCAAATATGTGGTGAAGAATGGGCTGATTCTAAGGAAGATCATGATAGTAAAATAAATGAAGAATCTATGAATGACTCTTGGGTTGTTGATTGGGGGATTAGGTATGACTAAAAATTAAGACGCCATAGTCTCTCAAATCCATAGGAATGAACTCAAAAAGAAGAAGATACTCCTCCCCTTTGGAACAATAGTGTTCGCCCTTATGAACCCCTCCCTAGTGATTGGAAAGGGTCTCTTATTTATGTTCCAAGATGATTCAACCAAATAAGAGCCTTCCGGGTTGTAGGTAATTCCGATGAGACTAATGTGAAGGAAACTGAGGAAGAATGCATTGAGCCATGCCATCGATACAGGTTCTTCTTCATTTTCGAGCAATCTTCCCCTTGTTATTGTCCCCGTCTCGGAAATGGATGTTTGTAAGACGAAGTTTTGCTCACTTTTGATGAAGAGTTATTTTTCCTCCGAAAAACTAGAGCCATGGTTTTTACCCAAATACAATGATGAATTCACTTCTTGTTTACCCAATGACCAAAATAATATCATCCCGACATGTCTCGAATCATTTACTCCTTCTTACCCTAAGAATGATCACCGAGATAGTTCTTTATCAAAGATTCATATACTTGGTTGTTGACGTTTCCATCTTCTAGTTGGAGGATCAAATTAAATCATCGAATTTATGTTTATTCCTTCTTCCATTTTTCCTTTATGTGGCATATGGGTTTCTTGTTTTCCCACCTCCCGCCCTCGTGCCCCCATTATCATTCCCAATTGTATTGTCAAGTTCATTGCAAAATAATCATGGAAGCATGCATCATTATATTGACCAATTGGCATGTTAAGGTAATCGGGTCTATGATTATATGCGGGATTTCATTATATGTTATGCAAGAAGATACAGGTGTTGGAAATATGATGCAAAGTGTTGTCCCGATGGCAACCTACTTGATAAAGATGATGGCATCCTACTTGATGAAAGTTGCACTTGATGGAAACTCGACTTGATATACTAATTTATGATGTAAATCTGATGTGTCTACAGAGCAAAATTTCGTATGTAATGATGAAAGGAATTCCAAGATAAAAGCAGACTAATGATGAAAAGTGTATCAAGGTATACGCGGTTTGTCTAGGAGAAGTAGCGTATGCACGGCGCGGGAAAGTACGTGCCAAGTCGCGTATGCTCAATTGCGCTCTAAAAGTGTAAAACTAGGTTACTACCATGGTATTGACCCATTGTGGCTGAGCGTTGGGTTGTTTATTTGATCCCATCCAGGAATACCATTGGAAGAGGTGTGGTTTTGGCTCATGGTATCGATAAAGGGTAAACCTATATAAGGAGGAGAAAATCATTGTGCAAAGGGTGTGCATGTCCGTTTCAAATGAATACTTCATCAAGTTTATCTTATGGTTGAACTCTCGTTCTAATCGCATAGATCAATCTATGATGCACCGTATGAATATGATGAAGGTCGCAAAATTCCCAGATCCGGAAATGATGAACTTTCAGATGATCTCTCGAAAAGAAGTATTAGCACCCGCAAATCTATTGAAGATTTTGAAGAAATCTCTGCAAGTCCATAGATCCGATCTCGTTCTCGCAAAGTTTATCTTTTTATAGATTCGATACGCATGTTCGTTTCATGAAAAGCGCGTATATACGCGTATCCGTTTTTAAACAAAGGGAGTGTATGGACCTAGGGGTTTTTCCCGAAAGTGCAGCCGCATGTATACGCGGTTGCCTTTATTAGTATGCGTATATACGCGAGTCTCGTTTTGAAGAAAAGCGCGTATGCAAATTTGAACCGATGGTTGCTCAAAGCCGATTGAGATTCCGCATATCTATTCGAAGTCCGGCGATTCTGGTATTCAGTTACAAAGGCTTCACTATTCGTTTGGATGCTTTGGGAAAAGGATAAGCTTGCCGTATACAAGGATTGTGTTGAAGTCGTTTTGATCCAGCTTGAAAATTGATGAAACGTGGGTTTGCAAGGATCCGAGGGTTGAAGCCTTCGCTCCGAAAGTAGAAGCTTTCACAGTGAGAGGTCAGGTGTTAAGGCCTGGGGGAAGCTCCTCACTGTGGGAGAGGCCGGTAAACGAGAGCAGGGGGTTACGTTCCCTTCCCGAGAAAGGCCGGGTAAACGAGAGAAGGTTGCAGCCTTTTGCAGTTGGTGCCTCGCGTGCCGGTATGAGTCCGCGCCAAAGACATGCTCGTAAGAAGTTTTCTTAATAATAAGATTGAAGACCCAGACTAATTTAGCAAATGGGTTTTCTCCCAAATTGGGTTTCCACCTAAAAATCCCGGGTGTCTATGTGTGATTTCGTGTGTGATGATTACTCTGCTCTTTCGCACTGCTTACCGTTTTCTCGAACATCCGATAAAATGAGCAATGCAATGATTTAATTCATGAATTAAATGTATTAATTAATTAATCGGATATACGCGAGTTCGTAAAGGATGTCCGTATATACGCGAGTTTATTTCGTAGCAGCGCATGGGTTTTTAAGAAGGAAATATCAAATTTTTTATTGTCCGCACTAAATACCGATTCACCCCCCCCTCTCGCATTTTTCCCAACAATTGGTTTCAGAGCAGTCCTTTCCGAAAGCTGAACAAGGAAGGAAGATCAAGCAAGATGAGCAATCAAGATGGAACAACATCTATCAACCTCCACTCTTAATGGAAGCAATTTAATCTTCTAGAAAATAAGGATGAGATCCTATCTTCGGCCTATGGGAGCAAACATGTTGGGCCATTGTTGAACAAGGATATCAATATCCAAACAAGAAGACTAACCCGATCCGACTAAAAGAAGAATTATGAAACAAAATGCAAAGGCGGTCAATGCACTATTGGGAAGTCTAACCGAATCATAATTTGTCAAGGTTATGCAAAATCGAATACAAAGAAAGGCAATATGGGACAAAATCATTCTAAGTTATGAAGGAGATGCAAAGGTAAAAAGTGCAAAACTCCAAACTCTCGAATTGAATATGAAAATTTAAGATGCATAATGATGAGAGTGTTGCTAGTTTCTTCTTGTCATTTTATTGAGGCTGTAAATTTGGCAGTGGGAGAAACAATAGCGTAATCTACTTTGGTTGAGAAAATCTTTAAGATCTCTAACGGCAAAATTGAGGTCAAAAGTTTCTCGCTTCTGAAGAAAAATGGATTCAAAATTCATCGTCGTACAACTCCATGGCATACTAGCCGCTTATGAAATGAGAAGAGGGAGGACCATCTAAAGTCAAAGAAGTCGTCTTTAGAGCTTCTACAAAAGGGAAGAAAGTACAAGAAGCAGAAGGATCATGATATATCTAAGAAGAAGATGAGGTAAATTTTGTAAAGAAACTCACCTTGGCATGTGACTCGTTCGCAGGTAAGCTTCCTTTCAAATGTTTTGATTGTGGAAGAGTTGGTCATTATGCTACCAAGTGTCCTTATAAAGAAACATCTCGCAAAAGGGAAGGAAGTAGCAAGAAGGAATAAGCACCGGCCTAGCACTAGAAAGTTACTACACTCATGAAGACAGTTGATGGGTTCTCTAATAGTGAGGAAGAATGTGAACAGATCTTAGACTTCTCATGGCATTTGAATCTAAAATGAAAAGGATACTTTTGTGGGTGCTCTAGAGGACAATGATTTTTCGAAGGCAGAAACAATCAACTCAAAATTTGCTTAGAAGAATGTAAAATTTAGAAGAAAGGAAACACGACAGTAGACTCCGAAAAGCAGAATGGAGAAGCGAAGAAACACAATGAGAATTTAGAATGTTAAGTAGTAAGTCTAAGAAAAGAACTTGAGAAAGAAAAGACTCGAATCTTAGATTTGCTAAAGGATCCGAAACCTAGATGAGATTATCAAGGTGCAACGTTCTCTTATAAATACAAGTCTTGGATATACCGGAGAATCCTCTCAAGCTCAAAGACTAAAATTATCTAAAAGTGTACGACAAAATGGGGTTTACTACATTCACTCACTCAAGAAGGGAATAAAGAATCTTTATAGGTAAAAGGATCATCACAATTCAAGGAACACTAACAGGAATGTCTTTCAAAGAAGCTACAACCAACAAAATTCAAATAGAAGATTTCATGAACGCAAAAATTTCTACTTCAAATGGACAATGTTTCTCATGTCACAATTTTGGTCATAAAGTTGTTCAATGTGTTGCCTATAAAACCATCATGACAAGAGAAGCAAGAAAGAAAAGGATGGATATTGAACCAAAGAAGAACACCTATAACAACTTTTCTCCCTCTTCAAAATGAAGTTGAATGTACTTATTGCAATAACTTTGGCCATTTAGAATCCGAATGCGTGAGCAAAGTCCGGCCTAAAAACATGATTTTCCTTCAAGTTCCAAAGTAAGGGAAAAAGAAGGAATTAAGGTGCTGAGAATTGTGGGATAGCGTTATCGGTGTGAAGGTGAAGAAAATAAATGGTACATTGATAGTGGATGCTCAAGACACATGACAAAAAGACAAAGCAAACTTCTTGCATATAATGCTCTAGAAAAGGAAAAGAAAGTTACATTTGGAAATGATACCCCGTCAGAATTAAAGGAAAAGGTCCGTGTTTTTAAAAGAAAAGGTAAAGGCTAATGATGTCATGTATGTGGATGGATTAAGGCATAACTCATATGTAAGTCAAATGTGTGATCAAGGAACCTAAGTTGTCTTTAGTTCAAAAGAATGTGTGGTTCATGATCTTGATATAGGGTAAAACTATTATAAAAGGCAAAAGAACTCCAAGCAACTCGTATGTATTGAAGAATCCGCAAAGATCAATGTTACTTGAGCAAATCTTCGAAAATTGGTTATGGCATAGAAGGTCAAAAGATTCGAGCTTCTCTCAAATCAACAAATCAAGTAGACTTAAAGTTGTTCGTGGTCTTCCCAATATTACTCTACTTCGCAGAGCATCATATGCAAATCTTGCCAATTCGGTGTTGCACTATACAATTTAATGCCAAAGAAGGATCATCAAGTAAACCTCTTGAACTTATTCATACCGACATATGTGGAATCTCCATGAGGAAAAAGTCACCACGTGGGGAACAATACTATATCTTATTTATTGATGATTTCTCTAGGGATGTGTTGATTGAAAGATTAAACACAAAGATGAAGCATTTGAAAAATTTTAGATCTTCAAAGCATCAGAAATGGAATTAGATCAAAAATCAAGTGTCTTAGATCTGATCGAGGGAGGAGAATATACCTCAAATGAATTCCTTGAATTTTGTAACAATATGGCATAAAAGACAAGGTTTCCGTAGCCGGCACCCCCACAACAAAATGGCGTAGCAGAAAGAATGAATAGAACAATTCAACAAATGGCTAGAGATATGCTTGATGATTCCGGGAACACCCGACATTTTCTCGGGGGAGAAGCAAAGACATACAAGCAGTTGTAAAACATTCTCAACAAGGCACATGTTCCTGCAACAGGACAGCAAAACTCCATATGAACTCGTGCTGGTAATTCTCCCTTCCGTGAAACATTTTAGAGTTTTTGGAAGTAAATGCTTTATCAAAAATAATGATGAAAAGCTTGGCAAGCTCAACCTAGATCAGAGGAAGGGATACTTCGTTACTCATCTACAAGCAAAGCTTACAAATGTTACAATAAAAGGCTTCGAAATATTTGAATGTATTGATGTTGTCATTGATGTGAGTCTCCTGCCCCTAAAGAAGAAACAAACAACAAGAAGACATTGGATGGTGACTATTGTCCTCTCACATCAAATAGGAATGATATAAACAATGGATCCAATGAAGAACTCCGAAGATGATTTATCCGAAAGGCTCCTTCCGCATATGTTCAAAGAATCATCCGTAATCTCGACTTCGGGAAATAAGGCATCGTGTACAAACAAGAAGGACTCTGTAGGATCCTCTAGCTATCCGGGGCATTTCTATCCACTATTGAAAACAAACAAGCCGTCAATCAAGCTAGCAAAGATGAATGTTGGGTTCAAGCCATGAATGAAGAACTTGATCAAATTGGAAAACACTTGGGAATTAGTACCAAGACCTCATAACAAAAATGTCATTGGAACTAAATGGATATTCAAAAACAAGTTAAATGAAAAATGGGGATGTCTTCGGGAAGAAATAAAGCTAGACTTGTTTGCAAGGGGTATACTCAACAAGAAGGTATAGACTTTGAAGCAACTTTTGCTCCCGTAGCTAGACTTGAAGCCATAAGAATGTTTTGCTTTTTCAAGTTTTCAACAAATCAAAGTTTATCAAATGGATGTTAAATCGCATTTCAATGGTGATCTAGAAGAAGAAGTTTATATAGAACAACTGTATGATTCATTTTGGGAAATGATGAAAATCTTGTTTGTAGACTTAAAAAAGGCTCTATATGGTCTCAAACAAGCTCCAAGGGCATGGCATTATCGTCTTGACAAATATCTTCATCAACAAAGATTTTCAAAGGGGTCCGTCGATAGTAACTTATACACAAAAATTGAAAATGATAAACTATTGATCAAGGGTTGTATATGTTGATGATATCATTTTTGGAAGTAATGAAGAATTCATGAGTCGTAAATTTGCTTCGTCATGCAAAGAAGAATTTGAAATGTCTTTACGTGGGGAACTAACATTCTTTCTTGGCTTGCAAGTGCATCAAACTGTATGCAGCATATCTTATCACAAGAAAAATAATTTTGCCAAATTTCAAGAAGTATGGCATGGAAGAGTGCAAAACCTGGGTACACCAACATAACCGGATGCAATCTCGCCTCTCATGATGATTCTCCTATGGTGAACCAAACTGGGGACATGCATCCATGAGAGAAGTCTACTTTAATCTACCGGGGACTAGACTGACATTATGCATGTAGTTGGGATTGTGGACTATCTGCTTAATCCAAAAGAATTTCACCTTCAGTTAAGCAAAAGAATATTCAAATATCCGCAAGGAACTCGGGACTTTGGAATATGGTATCCAAAGAATGCTGATCTTACTCTTCATGCTTACACCGATGCATTGGCCGGAAATGCTCGATGATCGGAAAAGCACTAGTGGTGGTGCATTCTATATGGGGCCCCGTTAGTATCTTGTTCAAAGAAGAAGTAAAGCTCTATTGCCTTATCTACAAACAGGCGAGCATGTGGTCGCCGCATCATGTTGCATCAATCTCTTTGACATGCAAACCTGTAGCAAGATTTCCAAATCAAATGTTCACCTCCTATTTCCACAGATACTACAAGTGCCATCGCATTCCCAAAGCAGAATCCTTGTTATATTCCAAGACCAAGCACATTCCCATCAAGTATCATTTTTTTACGTGAGCAAGTGCTTGAACAAAGGTGAAGTTGGAGTATGTTCCCTCCAAAGAACAAGTTGCTGATATATTTACCAAACTCTCCTTCAGTGGGAAGCGTTCGAATATCCTTTACGTGCTTCGAGGGCCTCTCACAGCGCAGGATTAGATCTCGATTAAAATTCCGAAGATTAATTTTGGATACGCGGTTTCGAAAGACAAATGCGTATATACGTGAGTTCGTTAGTTTTATTAAAACCGCGTATGTGTGGTCGTCGACAATTTTTCGGGTCGCATTTTTTCAACACAAGCTATGGTGCCGTTTAGTATCTCTGATGCTATTTGGAGCCTCGTGTATTTCGACTCTTATATTTATGTTTCATTCTCTCGATTTTGGGTGAAGATGCCTCGATGATTTGGTCGTTTTCGAAAGTGTTCGTGATGCACATATTCAAAGCATTAGCTCTCATTGAGAATAATGCATGTTGGCATTATAATGATTCGAATTATGATCTCTCTCTTAGATCCTTTGTTCCCTGGTATGAAGAGTCATATTTGTAATTTGATGAAAGAAGTAAAGGTTGAGACCTATGATGTAAATTGTAACATTCATTCCATGCGGGCAGACTTACCTTAAATGTGTAAACCCACTTGGTTGGGTAGTTGGATCAAATGTAAACCCACTTGGTTGGGTAGCTGACAAAATGTGTAAACCACTTGGTTGGGTACTTGAGTCTCATCTATAAAACCACTTGGTTGGACTTATGGCATGAGTCCTTGCAATAGGAAGGTCATAGAGTCATGTACTTCATTGAAAAATATGTTCAAGATCCGCATGAACTCGTGGGGAGCATGGTAATCTCTGAAGTGCACTTCGCATCTACAACGCCCTTTCTTTCGACATGAGGAGAAAAAAACCTTGTGTTGTTGTGTGATCCGCCTTTGCCCCTGATGTCAAAGGGGAGAGTGACATGGTGTTTGAATAGGGGGAGACTATCATTATGCTTAATGTATCTATCTCTGTTGTGATCAAACATCACGGGTTGCCATCAAGTCCAAAGGGGAGATTGTTGGGTAATATGATGTAGAGTATAACCTCGATAGCAACCCATTTGATAAAGATGATGGTATCCTACGATGAAAGTTGCACTTGATGGAAAACTGACTTTGATATACTAATTTATGATGTAAATCTGATGTGTCTAAGGTATGTGCTCGTATGTAATGATGAGAGGAATTCCGCATGCTGCATCAATGATGAAAAGTGTGTCTCATGTATATGGTTTGTCTAGGGAGAAGTGAGCGGGCACGCGGGAGAAGGTGACGTGCTGTGAGCCGCATGCTCACTATGCCTAAAAGTGTGTAAAAACTGTGGGTTACTACCATGGTATTGACCCATTGTATCAGCGTTGGGTTGTCTATTTGATCCCGTCCAGGAATACCATCTGGTGAGGTGTAGTTTTGCCTATGTATTGATAAAAGGTAAACCTATATAAGGAGAAGAAAATCATTGTGCAAAGGTGTGCAAGTGTCCCAAGCTTCAAATGAATACTTCACTCGAAGTTTATCTCGTATGAAGAACTGCTTGAATTTGTTAGATCCGAATCTATGATGCACCCATGAATATGATGAAGGTTCAAAATCTCAGATCTCGGAAATGATGAATTCCCAGGATGATCCGTAAGTATTGAAGACCTCGGCGCAAATCTATTGAAGATTTTGGTAAAATCAAAACGGTAGCAGATCCGAGGCTCAAAAGTTTATCTTTTATAGATCTATACACATGTTCGTTTCCACAGTGCTTACATATGATCTCGTTTAAACAAAGGAGCGTATGGACTGCTCTGGTTTTTTTCAAAAAGTGCACGTATGTATACGCGGGTTGCCTTTATTAAAAGTGCGTATATACGCGAGTCTCGTTGAAGAAAAAGTGCAGAGTGCAATTTGAACCGATGGTTGCTCAAAGCCGATTGAGATTCTCGCATATCTATTCTCAAGTCCGAAGGTCTCTCGATATTCTCGTTGTGCTGGCTTCACTGCTCGTTTGGTGCTCGGGAAAGGACGTTTGCCGATAAGTGGTGATTGTGTTTAGAGCTTGCGGATTCCGCCTGAAAATTGATTAAACGGGTTTATAAAGTGGATCTAAGGGTTGAAGCCTTCGTCCGAAAGCAGAAGCTTTCGTCGCAGAGGCCGGTGTTAATATCAAGGGTAGAAGCTCCCTACCAGAGAGGCTTGCAACCATAGTTGTTGCTCCTCTCACAGAAAGGCTGTAAACGAGAGAAGGTTGTAGCCTTTTTATGGTGGGTACCGCGTGCCGGTATGAGTTTGCGACAAAAGACATGTTGTAAGAAGTTTTCTTAATAATAAAGATTGAAGATCGAGACGACGACAATGCGTGGTTTTCTCCCAAATTGGGTTTCCACCTAAAAATCCCGGTGTTCATGTGTGATTGCTTGTGTGTGATGATTACTCGTTCTTTCCGCACCTATTTACTCGTTTTTTGAACATCTCGATAAATGAGTAATAACATTTAAGTCATGAATTAAATGCATTAATTCATCTAATATACGCGAATTTCCGTAAAGGATATCCGCGAGTTATTGTGAAAGTAGTGATGGGTTTTTAAGAAGGAAATATCAAAGTTTTATTGTCCGTACTCAAATACCCATCTGTTCCCCCCCCTCTCGCATTTTTCCCAACAATAGGATGCATTGCATGTTGGTTTTTGCATTAGGAACTAACCGTATATGGATGTTTCTCATGATAGATTAGTTGCATTTAGATTAAAATTGCATATTTTATTACTTGTTGATTTTATGAGTTGACATACATGTGTGATCATAAGACACCGTGAAAAACATGTTCGCCCATGGTTTTGATATTTGACATGTGCAGATAACATGTCTACTATGATCAAGAGATTGTTGGAGTTCTTGTGACCTCTGCTCGAGTAGCTCCTGCTAATCCATTTCTTCGAGAGATCACGCCTTAGTTGGAGCCAAATGTTACCCACCACTCGTGGGTGTTATCCTAGGAGAATTTTTTCTCCATTGAAGGACCCCAATCGCGCCCAACAGAACTTTTCTAGCTCGTTGTGTTGTTTCTTCACCACCTTACCTAGCCATGTGGTCCCTCACCCTCCTCAGATTGATCGTATGTTTGAAAGTGGAACCCCCAATCTAAAGGTATTTCTTTTCATTTGGTAATTGAGTATTGAGTTTACTTATCATGATACTTATGGCATGGATTGATGGGGGGATTTGGCAAAAAGAGCGGACTTAGCCTGCTCATGTCCTTAAAGGACTTTGGATGTTACCCTCGATCTTAGACCTGTGGAATCTCCTTTATTGACCATTTGGTTCTAGGGTGGTACTACTTGGGAAACCATGACTTTGGGTGTGTGTTCTCACTCCTTTATCCGCATATATTACCTCCCTTGCACACTCATTATACCCCCATTCATCATTTCTCCCACCCGGGTCCACATTGTCTCTCCGGTCCACATAGGGGCAACCCTTGACCCTTTGCCCACACCTTGGGTCTTGCCTAGAACAATGTTGATTGAAGCAAACCTAAAAGAAAAAGAAAAAGCATAATTGGCCACACTTAACAGAAATTGTACCACAAAATGCAAAAGATGGTCTGGACAAAAAATAATTAACACGTGGGCAAAACCAATGCAAGAAAGCTCTAACCCTTACACATGGCCATCACCCTAGTTCCATAGGCCCCAGACATGGAGCCATTATATAGGAACCCATGATTGTCCCAACCTTAAATGAACCACCCTACCTTAAAGGGTTAATCACTGTTCTGTATCCCTGGCTACATCATGCTCTTAATTTTGCTCTCTGGCAGTTACTTCATGGTAATTCATGGAAGGCAAAAGGCATATATAGAAGGGTAGAAAATCACAATGATATCTCATGTACCACGATTTCTCCCTCTATACACATTATATACCCTAGTGTGTGCTTCCCCTTATCCGGCTACCCCTATGCCCCGATATGTGGCCCAGGATTGCCCCTCATTCCCTATTTCATTTCACTTATTTATCAGCTTGCCACCCTCATTCAAAGGATGTAACTCTGACCTACTATCCCCTTTAAGGGTTGAAACCACTTAATAAAGTACATGGCGCAACTCTTAGAGTATGGAGACACTAGCACATGCCAAAGCCCACTCGCTGCATGGGCATGCCATTGTGAACTCTCCCACTTTATATCTATGATTTGTAAGCTCTTTTACACGTATTACTCTAATGGCTGGTTGCACTTGCCTAGGGGACACATTGGATCTTATAGAAGATTGCGTATGGTTTCCATTTGGGTTTGGTCTTCCTATACGCGGTCTTTATCCCGCAGGGTTACATTGGGAAATTACAGGTAGGGGGTGAGTAGAGAACCATGGGCCTCCACAACATTAGACAACATTCCAGCGTACCCCCACTGAAGGTTCGCAGACTACTAGTGATCCACTTTTGGGATGATGATGATGTGCTTGGTACACTATGCCCAACAAGCCCCACAGAGCCCCACACTCTGGCGGTGTGTCCGAAGACTTGCAATGGCGTTTCTCTCGCGGCGTGTTCATTCCATCACTCGAGCCCTTGCAAAGCATCTACATGCATCTTTGATTCATATGGAGACCCATGGGGTCATTTGTGTAACCCCACACCCACCGAGAGCACCACAAGACTTACTACTTGGAGAATAAGGCCACCCCCTCGCCCATCATATTTCGAGGAGTTTCTTCCTCTACAGGTACTTCATGATATCATTAGGCCTTGGAGGGCCCCATGATGTACATAGTATTATTTGGCCCCCTAGAGGCTTATTTTTTGAAAGCAGGAGCTAGTCAGTGGGCTTGTCACTAATAGGGGTCTTTATTTGCACATTATTTTATCATTAGGGCTCATGTAGGCCCATAGGCTAATTCGAACTCCTAAGAGGGGTATATATTGATGTTAGCTACATTAATTTGTAATTACCAGCCACTTGGGATCTCTCTACTCTTAGAGAATTTCACATTTATTCTTGGAGGATCAAAGGCAAAATGGATGAATTTTGATGTATGGATTTGGGCCATTTTTATCTTGGAGCCTAGTTTTTTGCAAATGTGATGCTAGTTGACATACTCTCTAACACTCCAGTAAGCAAATTTTAATGATATATTCTTGTTGCTGCATACCGTTGAACTTTGCTATAATTATGGCTAGTTGTTGCATCATTGAAATGTGGAATTGAGTGTCTATTTAGCTTTTTTAATGTACGTAGCATTGTTACAGAATGAAAATGTCCGAGAGATTGTTTATTTCGATAAGCTTGCACTATTTGCATGAAGCATAAATGCTTGAAGGTCACTTTAATTCTCTTTCTCTTAATATCGACGAAGTTGACTTTCCAAGCCTCCTTGATCAAGACTTTGAGTTCTCAAATCATTATCATCCTTGACTCCATATCCCCAAGGGAAATATGCATTATCCCTCAAACGTGGTCACTTTCCCCTCCTTTTCATCTTTTTTCCCTTTTTCCCCAAGTTTAGCCCCCGATAGGTCACCTAGGGCATCAACAATTTCCCGAGAATCTAACCACAAAAAAAAATTCGATCTCTTGGAGGCTACTATGCCCGTGGGTCCCCTCCCTTCCCCTCCAAATTTGAGGCAATTCATATGGTGGAATCTCCAAAGAATCTCAAGCTCGTGCTCTAGCACCAAATTTTTCCTAGGCATCCCTGCTAGACCCTAGCAGATCAATTCTATCCTTTTGAAGCAAAATTTTTGCTTGATCCTTTTCCTCGCCTTTGTCAAGGGTAAGAACATCATTGGTTGCTACATTCCATCCCCAAACTCCGGGCCGAGTCCAATTGGTCCCTTTACATATCAAAGACAAATCATCAAGGCTATTTAGGAAACCAAGTTCATGTAAATTTAGGGATCGTGAAATACCTCTTCAAGTCAGGACTCTCTCCCTTGGAAGGCAAGCCTCTTGCTTAAAAAACAAATACCATTCTTCACCCTCCTTGGGAAAGGATTACTCGGGATCACTTCATACATATCCATCAACATATCCCTTATAAGTGGCTTCCCAAAAACATCGAGACTCCTCCCATAGGAAAGTCCATAAAGAGTAGAGAGTATGACCGACAAGAAATGGCCAATCTCTGCCCGTTGCCCCTAGTCTAGCAATTGTCTTATTAGGATCCCCTTAGGCCCCCTTGCTTTTTTAATGGTAAGAGGGTTGAAACAATATCCATTAGGCACCAAAAGTTGATATTAGAACAAAAGTCCATTAGGTAATAGTAGATGAGATTAAAACATTCACAAGGTATTAGAAGGTGAGATTAAAACACTAGAAAAGTGAGAAAAACACATCCATAAAACACTAGCAAGTGTAAGTCCATTAGGTAATAGCAGATGAGATTAAAATATTCACAAAGTATTAGAAAGTGAGATTAAAACACTAGAAGGTGAAAAAAACACATCCATACAACATTAATAAAGTCAGAATTCTACTATCCATTAATCAATGTACTTGTAACTATCCATTAAATAGTGTAATTATAACACCGATTAAACATTTGTAAGTATCAGCTATAACACTATATAAATTTAGCCACACCACACCTATTAGATGCTTTGTGAATGTAATATTTAATAAAACAAACCATTACTGCAAAAATGCCCCTCCCCTCCCCTTCTTACTAACATAGAGAGGCAAATACAATTACACTGAATTTTTACTGTATCATATTAATAGGATTCTTTATATTGCCTAAATAAAAATTTCCTAACTTTGAAAAACTCGTTTCATTTATAAATTTACACATCCTGTTGCCTTAAGAAATAAAGGCAATGAACATATGAAATGCCAGTAAACTGCATCTGTTCGTCAACCAAATAAAGAGTTGTGAAAAATACACGAGTGCACATCCCTGGCACCAGCTTCAACCAGGTATCATCGTTCCCTAGCATATCAAGATCAAGGAGTCAAGTCACCAAGGATTACAAAGGCAACACCCCTGGCAACCTCATCACCGCTATAGGGGAGGGATTGAGGGCTTGCGCCTAGAGCCCAGTTTATGATTCCTCATGTGCACTGAGCACTGGGTGCACTTAACTGCTCTGTGCGCGGTGTGCCAAGATTATGTACAGTAGTTACCCCATCAACAGTCATAGAACTGAAGCACCTTCAACAATCAGAACTCTGTTATTGTAATTTAAGTGTAATCCTATGTATGATAAAGCATGGAGCAAGTTCGGGAAAGATATGCAGCCATTCTCTTCTGTCCCTTGTACTCTCTTTCACAGAGCATAGCAGGTATCGTATCCGCTGTTACATTATAATTTGCTTGGTGAATGTCTCATTCATTATTTACATCATTTTCATGTTTACACACCTGTATAACTTAAATCAGTCCAATCTGTTTATGTTGTCCCCTGATGCAAATCAATATTGATTATATGGATAAACTGACAGAAAGAACAAATTAAAATGTGATACGATTCCAAAGTAGAATACAAATTTTAGCAACCGAGGGCCAAAATTACCTAGAACCATCAATTTTTATAGTTTACAAAATTTTGCATCTATGGCAGAATAGTTTATTTAATCATACTTGCCAATGCAAAACTTTCCAAAGATGTTTGATAATACTTCTTCTTGAGATATCTTCACCGCCAATCTGACCAAGAGCAAGAGCAGCCTCTCTTAGGATCAATCGTCCAAAAATCTATTGGTAAGTCCTGGTGCATAGAAGATTTAAGTCGATCCAGAGATTCCCCGTACGTAATAATTGTTCAGCTTGTCTCTGCAAACATAGATATATTCTGCAATCATCCACCAACAAAAAAGGAAGCTTATCTGTAGCATAAAATCAATCACATTATTTAAGGGAAAGCAAATTGCCATTTCCAAAAAATTGGGAGGGGATGTAAAAATGAGCAAAAATTCTCCATGTACAGGGTAAAGTATATGGTAACCCCTTGAATCTAAACCAACGGAGTCCAAAGGGTTGCACATGAGTAAAATTACCTGATTAACAGCCCACTGACGGCTCTGTAAAGATGATGTGTGCACCAAGGCCTGCCAATTCTAAGAAAGCTGATTCTAGATCTTGGATCCCCATCCCTTTGACTGCACATGTTAATACCTTCCTGTTAATAACCTTTATCAGCATGTGGCAATTGTATGGACTTTGATAGAGTACAGTCGATCTTGTTAAGGACAAGAATAATTGGAGCTAGTGGAGTCTCTGATATTTTCATCATGTCCAGACAATTGTTAGTGTTCTGCAAAACTCACGTGGGGTTTATTGATGAAGAATTTAAACAATTGTTTCCATATTAAAATGCAAAATACACTTGATAATGAAAGCAACATAATCATTTGACTAACCAGCATCTGAAAATCAACTACTACTCTCATGCAGAAGAAAATATCCTACTCAAGTACGCAAAGCTATATTTCATCATACTTTCATCAAATATTACATTTATGATTTTATAGTGTCAATAGTCATAGCACATACATGTTCTCCCTTCATATGATAAAATAAGGGGCTAGGATCTATCCTTTTTTTTCAAGGTTGTAAAATCCCACTATTACCTAGTATGCAAAGTAGTTTTTCTTGCCTCCATGTTTAGTGCCCAATCATCATTTCTTTTTCTTCAAAGCAACCTAGAGTAAAAAAAAAAAACTAGTTTTCTCATTGAGCCTATGAATTACTTTCCATGATTTTGACTACTTGGAAGCTATTGTCTCATTGTGCATCTAATAAGCTAATCCCATGCCATCGTGCATCTCATTTGGAAAATATTATCTGTGCACAATCTAGCAAAACTCTTCCCACGCTGCAGGATAAGAATTGATATGTTGTGTTTCTTATTGGAAAAGAGGACTGGATTGAAGCTTACAAGTTGAGAATTGATAACATTCACTCGCTCACTTTTCCCATTCTAAAGCAGCCGAGTTGAGGTGCTCAATTTCTATAACTTAATGAAATAAGTAAACTAGGATCTATTCTCTAAATTCAACCAAGCCTCCAAAATCTCCAATAACGTAGTTAAAACTTAACCCATAGAGGAAATGATCTCCAATTAATCAAATCAATCCTGATGCAATTAACGAAACAATTATTTCAAAAATAATCCCAAATATTTGGTTAACACTACAGCATGCCAAGATTGCTGGATTTCCCCCTATTATTTCCAATTATTGCCGATTTAAACTTTTGGGACCCTCACTGATTAATTACCAATTATGATTATTTCATCTCTGAGCAAAATCCCAACTTGGTGCCTATGTTTCAAAAGCCTACAAGGATCACATTTTACATTTCAGTAATTCATTTACTCCCTAGTTTTTCAGTTAAATCCATTCTAAACTTAGTCCTTTTCTTCATGGAATATGCTGGTGATTTCTAATGGATTTTTTTCAGTTTGTTATCTGCGTTTCATTTAATGATTAATCTCTCAGATAATCCATAGATCTTCTGTAATCAAGACAAAATATTAAGAGAAAATATTTACCAAGTCTAATTCTTTAAGGTCAGCCAAACTAACCTGATTTTGCTTCAACCACTCATAGATTCTCTATATCTTCAGGTGTCCATCCCTCTGCAGCATTAATTACCATGATGATCATATCAGCACCCAGAGCAGCTGCTTCAGACCTTTGGACTCCTGGAAAGAGAATTAAGTAAGAATCATTAAATCTTTAATATCAAAGTGATAGAAAACAAAACCTCTTTCATCACTGGTGAGTTTGCCAAATAAATCCTACAATTAAGACAACTAATAAATAATTCCTTGGTGTGGAAAAGAAATTCTTGTTTGTGTGGCTGGTAAGACATAGGATAGCTTCGTTTTGTTGCCTATGATGCATATGCTAAATTGTTTATCTGAACATCTTACCGATACTTTCCACAAAATCATTTGTTTCCCGTATGCCAGCAGTATCAAGAAGTGTAACAGGAATGTTTTGAACAACAATGCCCGCTTCAACTATATCTCTTGTAGTCCCAGCTACTCCTGTGTGACAATTGCCTTCTCACTCTATAGATCAACAAAACAGTGGCAAAAATCAGAGAACAAAGTTATTCCTTTCAGCCCAAAAATTATGCAGCAATTTCTTGAGAAACAAAATTCAGATCTATCTAATTAAGGATTAAAATGAAAATCAGACAATCCAACAGTTGTAGCTGTATTAGAATCATTTTACAGAATGATTAAGAATGGATGGACCTGTTCAGTTTTACCTTCCATCAGGACCTGGATGTCAACAGTTGGTGGGAATCCAAATGGAAATTGCATTGTACCACTTCTGCATGAATGAGTTGCAACAAAGTGAATTGTGTAATGTCCCCCATTAAATTAATTTTGCAATTATGATTAATAATATCCCAAGGCCGTTTTGGTGAAGGGAACATAGGAGAAATGAAATTATTTGCCTGTTAGTGGAATGTGGAGGCCGCTCACCCACATGAAATATGCACTTGAGGAAAGGAAATGAATCTGGCATGGAAAATTGAATTCTAGATGGGGCCCACAAGGAACTCATGGCCAGCAACTATAAATAGCTGGAATGAAGGAGCATTGGGGGTCTTTTGTCTATTTGTAAATTGAATTTGCCTTAGCTGTCAGCTGAGCCAAGATTGTGTTGTTTAACACAATAGCTTCCCCAAGGAGAGAAGTCAACTCATCTTCGGTGGACTTCGAGTGCCACCCAATGAAGGATTATTTTACTGGTGAGACCGGAGGAGGACACACCACATAGGGCCACGTAAGCCTTGGTGCCACTACCGCGTAGAGGGAAGAGCCACGCTGTTGGTGGAGGAGCAACACAGCTTGAGATTGTTTGGTCGGGCTACGTGAATGTTTCCTCTTCATTTTCCAAGAGTGTGGAGTGTATTCACCAAAGGTTGCTGAAACGGCCCCCCTGTACCTCGGCTCCAACCCCCCCGATACTCATCCCATACGGAAATGCGGGCGATCCGTTGTACGAAACCCGTTTCCAAAAAACGGAAATGCGGATCACGCCGCATGACGATTCTTGCTCATGGAACATCCAACTCGATCCACATTTCCGTACACCGGAAACGCGTTTCCTATGGAAGATCAGTGTACGGAAACGCGATATTTCCGGGTCGGATCCGTACGGATCAATTTTACTCATTTCGCCGCGCAACCCACTAAAATCGATTTAAAAAAAATTTTGTTGCTTGAGTTGGGGTTGGAGGGTAGTTAGTGCTGAGTTAGGTATGGAATGAAAGGTTATAAGCCCTTTTCACCTCTCATTTGCTCACCGTTTTTGGAGAGCTTGGAGAAGAGAGTTGAGGAGAGCTTGAGGAGCTTGGAGGAGTAAATAAGTGCTTCCATTCATAAGAGCTAAAGAGGTAAGTGCAAAAACCCCAAACTCCCTCATTTTTTTCTCATTGTTTTTTGTATTTTCTCTCCTCCCTTTCCTACACTTTTCCATTCTTTCTTCTTACTCATTTATTTATAAAAGTTGTCCACCACCTATATTTATATTCACAGATGGTGTTTTGGCTTCTATGTATCATTCCAATTTTGATTTCATGATGTAAAAGGGGAGTAGGAATAGAAGAGAAGAAGAAGAAGAATGTAATAGTGGTCCCCATATGAGTGACCCAATGTATGATGAGGAGGAACGAAGTTTGAAGAGGAAGGGGATGAACTTGATGAGAACATTGAAACACTAGAGGGGAAAGCCGCATTGACACTTTGTAGAACTATGTGACCAAACTTGAAGGGGTAAGAGTGGTGGAAGCCAGCAAGTTTTTGTAGCCTCATGGTTGTCGTGGGAGGAAAACCATAGTGGTTCACAGTGAGTACCCGTGAGGAGGCATTTTTGTGGGGTGATGACAAGAATGAAAAAGGGTGTCGTGGGGATAGCAATTTTCCCAAAGGTTCCACGAACAAAATAGAAAATACATCCAACAGAGGAGGTTGCACAACAAAACAAGAAACAAAAACTCAATCTAACAAAGTGCAACCTCTAGATTTGGTAGCTCATATCCTCATGGTAATTCCTATAAGCCTGAGGTAAAAGAACAATAGGGGATTTCGAATGTTGATTGGAGGGATGATGTGGGTGGAAAGGAGAGTCCAATTTCTTTGTGCTTGCGGTGTACCATTCAATGTGCTTCGCTCTCCCTATTGGCATGAAATTGTAAAGGTCATCAATGAAGCCCAAAAGGATACAAGGCCCCGAATTATGAGAAAGCTAAAACAATGTTATTAGAAAGAGAAAAAGGAAAGGTTCAAAGAGATTTAGATACGTTTTTACAAATGAGTGGGTGGATTGGGGTATCCATTGTATCGTATGAGTGGACAAATATCAAAAACCAACATTTGATAAATGTTCTTGGTGTTTCATGAAGAAGGCAGCGCATTTATTACATGTCATGACTCCTCCGTCGCTGCAACTTCCCAAAGCATTGCGGGATCTCCTATTGCAATCAATCAAAGATGTTGGTCCTAGTAATTTGGTTCAAGTGATCATGGCATGCAAAACATTGTAAGTAAGAAGAAAATTATTGAGCGTACTCATCCACACATTTTGGTTTGGGTGCTTAGTGCACACATTGAATCTTTTGATGCATGATATTGTGAAGAATAAAGAATGTGGGTGGAATAATGAGCTTTACAAGAGAGGGAAGCAACTCATTAAATTTATCACTAGGCATACAAGGGTAAACTACTTCTATGGCACTTCAATTTGCAATCGCTAAACTCGAAAACAAGATTTGCAAGTTATTACCTCACCTTTAGGCGGCTAGTGAAGGGAGATAAGCTTTAACTAATATGGTGACCGCTCGAATCATGGGAGGAAATTAACACCGATAGAGATGGTGCTAATGTAGCCAAGGACACTATTCTTGACATGTTCTTTTGGTCACAAAGTTAAATATGTTTTGCAATTCACCAAACCAATTTATTACATGACCAAGTTTGCAAATTCAAATCAGCCCAATAATTTGGAGCATTAAAGATACTGCGGAGCCCAGAGATATCACCCAGGCCACCTATATTTGTGTAGAGGTGTGAAAACGATGGAGAAAAGCAAATGTTCCAATGCACACATTGGTTATGTTTTGACACCTAAATACTATCATCCATCATATCTTTCAACAACAACACCTCGGGGGAGCTGGGAGCAGGAGAAAACCACACCTAGATCCAGAGGTTCTAGAAAAATATATGATTGCATTGGCTAGATTAGTCCCCGATGAGGAGGAGGCTACCTTGTACCAAGTCATTGAGAAACTATACACTTTGCACTAGCGATTTGGGAGCATGCATGCAATTAGAGATCAAGAGATTTTTCTTTCTCTTTTTTGAGTGGTTGAACATGCATGAAGCGTGCTCCTCCACCCTACGTACTTTTGTCATCGTTAAGTTCATCATAGGTGGAAAACACTTTTTCTCGCAGAGGTCTTGGAGGTGAAAAATTCCTAGATTTGACAATCTAAGGAACTTATTGCATCAATTGAGTGTACTTCTCCTATTAAGTAAATTATAAGTATATACCATCTGCATTTGAATTATTGAAGTAACTATCAAGCAACCTAAGTTACTTAAATAAATATGATTCCGAAACAAGGAACCGAGCAAGAAATCAATCACACAAAGGACAAAATTATTTTTGGACGAGTCCGGAAAAACTCCAATGCGTGAAAACTCGGTGCAAAGAGGACAGCAGATTCGAGGGTTTGTGGCGTATTAAGGCAAAGAGGAGAAAGCAACCCTAAATACATCTCCTCGAATCCCTCAAGGGTTATTTAGTTACAGAGAGAACATCGGCGGTAGCAGTTCGTGAGTATACCTCACTCCATCACCGGAAAACCCGGCTAATCCGATCACTAGAAAAGCTACATCTAGAGGTCTCGCGCAAAGGATCGCATAGGCCCTATGTCACCTCCTCTAGGAATTGTGTCACCCTCAACAAATGCATCGATTCGACCCCCGTAATCACATCTCGGGCCTCCTAGTCTCACACCTCGACTTTGGCTTTGTAGATTCGATTCGACGCCTAAAGCTTGACTCCCTCTCGAACCTCCTCTCGCGTAGCTCGACCGGTTTTGCCGGACGCCTCCCCCGCCTCTCTCGTTGATGATTCTTCGCCGGGAGAAAATCTTTTCTCCGAATGCTACTCCGCGTCTCGCCTTCCTCACCGCATTGAATCGCGTATCCGATCTTCGTCCAAGCACGCTTCCGTCGAAGAATTTAATAAAAAAATAAAAATAAAAAATATTTTAATATCACATCGGATGAAATTTCTCCGAACACTTTCTCGGGGTTTTGGAGGTCTTGTGTGTCTCTACATTGCTGAAGTCCCCATTAGCCTCTCGTATTGTTACCTCTACGCCGTTGTTAAGCTCGCATCGCGTTGCTCCCTCCGCCGTCTCAAAGATTGCCCTCTCGCTTCATGATGATCTTCCGCACCCACCGCTCCACTTGCACCGCTACCGCCTTAAGGCTCCCGTAGCTCGTATGTGATCCAAGAGTTGGGCTACTTAAGGATCCTACTTTCCATCCGTAGTCATTTACGTATCCATATCGCTCCCACACTTACGTGGCTCATGAGCACTCATGGCTACACCATCTTCGGAACCATCATTCTCTGTTGTTGCTTGCCTTGGATTCAAAAGATCCTTTTGTCCTCTTCGTACAAGTGCTGGCGAAGTGTCCAAGTTCACCACAATTAAAGCACCGTACCTTGGATAGGTCCCTCTTCTTCTTCCTTGCTACCTTCGTTCCTTTGATGCAAGGGCTACATCATCTTCCTCTTCGCTTCACCTTGACAAGCCTCGTCGCTACGCTTTTTCCTCTTGGTGAATCGCTTGGATTTCTCCGACCTGAGGATTGCCCACATGTCCGCCCGAGATGGTAATGTCGCCCCGCTCAATATGCTCTCAGACAAACATTTCGCACTTCTGCGGGATCGCATTTAGGGCAAATTCTTACCAAGAGCCCTTCATCCGGAGTTGCACCCATTGTAATTAGTTGATCCCGTATAGTCTCAAGCTCCGAAAAGGAAGGGATCTATCTCCTCACCCTTCCGCATTTGGAACAACCGTATCCGATTCTCTAGAAGCATTTTCCATTGAACAGCCTTCGATACATTAATTCCAAAGGGCCCACATCTCATTTGTCCTTTTCTTCCCGCAATATGTGGCACAACATGATCTTTGACTCCATCCATGATCAACGGCGAGCCTGCTATTGATTTTCATTGAATTTCTTTAGAGGATCCGCATTGGCAAGTTCCACTAGGACATTCTCTCGCATGGTTCTTGATGTTGTACTTATCCAGACTCTTAGTAGCCTCGACTTCCGTATGACGAAGATGGACACGTCATCCAACCCGTCCCGATCTCTCAATGCATGAGAGGCAATCTAACCCAACCGATTGCACGTATATACAAGATTTGGGTTTTGCCACTAGAAAATTCTATGGTAGTTTCTCCTCCGTCAACTCGATTTCCCTCCCGGAAACCTTCGCCCAAACAAATGAACAGTCATCTTTGATCACCCTCTGATCGAATCTCGATTTGTTTGGTACGTATCCGTTGCTAACTCGTCCTCCTCCCACTCTTCGTCAACTTAGCTAGGCACGATTGTAGTGCCTTCTTGGTGAGATAGCTTTGATAACACTTAGAGATGGTGATTTTGATATAATGATATAATATTATGCATGACAGACTTATGTACATGTTTATATGCTATACCCTTGGTTTGGGTCACTTGGTTGTTGTGTGCTTATGATAATATCTATGGTTGTGTGTATAATATTAAATTGATTTTATTAAGAGCATATTAGTGATGTTTTCTCTTTTGGTATCCTATTTTGGACATAGGTGTAAGTGACATGGATGGTGATCCACGCATATTGAGACACAAACATCCATGGATGATCATGGTTATGTGGAACATATGGTTAATTATGATTTATGGATGATACATGTTTTGTATGATTATATGAGTGTAATCTCGTACTACGATGATGTACTAGGGGACTTTGTCATTGCCAACAAAGGATGTTTGACTTATAAATGATTACTTTAAGTCATTTCTCCAAAACCAAAATGATTGTGGAAGTCATGTACAATCCTTGGTAAAATGTGAATAAGTTAATTATGAAATTCATTTGATTCCTTTAATCTATGAGATTGTGATGTGTGCATTTTGGAAGAATACCTTACCAACGAAATCCATCAAGGGTACGAGTATGAGCTCACAATCGCGTCTTAAGGTGAAGCGTGACACGCAGTAAATGAGAAGCCATGGAAATAAGGGCGCAAAGTCCTAAATCCATGAAATATAAAAACGTGGAAAGTCTTGATATATAATAAAAGGATTAGGGCGTTAGTAGTCCTAAATCCATGAAATATAAAACATGGAGTCTCGGTCTATAATGAAATGCTTTAGGCGCAGTCCTCGAATATTTAAAAAGATCAAAGTGTGGAATCTTAGATTAAGGGCATGAAGTCCTTAATCTACTAAGGCACAGATGCATACAATATGAGTGTAGAATTCCTATTCTCCTTAAGAGAAGGGCAACTTAGGGATGAATTTCCTTATTAAAATCTCATTCCTCACAATTTTGGAGTGACTTTTCTAAAAATAGAAATTCATGTTTAGCATCTCAAGTATGACTTTTCAAAATAAATTGCCTCCAATCTATGGGTAATAAAGTATACCGGAAGGAAAGTCACTAAACTTATCATTCATCAATCTTTGTAGTTCAATGTCATCTTAATCCTCAATATTATTGATATTATTATTATCTTTATGAGACTATTATATTATTATTAAAAGGGAAATTACATCTCTCAATCACTTGAAACCTCTCCCTCTCTCTTTTAATTACATTACACTCTCTTTTATGCACTCATCAAAGAATGGCATATTCTTTTTACACTCATTAAATACAGATGTCATAAAAGATTCCTCTACACTCTCTTTAATGCATATGTTAGCACTTTCCTTAACTAAGGCATGCATATCTCTCCCAGGCATGAGTTACAATCCTCTAAAGGAATACAAGGCATGCATATTACTCCTTTTATGACAAAAATGTGTTGCTCCTACTATATATGTGCCTCATGTATTCTCACTTGAGAGATGTATCAGATACCAAGAGTTGGAGAGATTTGAAAAAGATTAATAAAGTTAGAGACTGGAGAGTAGCCAATTGTCAAAATTAATTGAAATTCCTAAACTAAATTACTAAGATATACTGTGTGGAGTTGACCATGAGTGGTATTGGGTGGAGTTAAACTTATTTTCCTCATCACTTTTCATTTTGGATATCTCTACCGCTATATTTGGTACGTTTGTAAACTCTTACATCTTGGGGGTTCCAAAGTGGGATAAGTTCTCCCTGATATGGTTGGGTGGAAAACCCATGGTTCACAATGAGTTGGTAAGGATATTGGAGCTAGATCATACTCTCATCATTTGGAGCTGATATATGTACATTGCCGTATATCTATCAATGTTCTTGAAATTTTGGTTTTTTATTATTACGTTCTAAAGTGTTGTGGAAAATTTAGTTTATTGGAAATTGTTACTTAAATTATTACAAAATTATGAACATTTAGAAATTATTTATGAGCTAACCAACAATGAGTTACCGCTTCATAGTAGCTATGTAGCAGAGAATGTACATGTAGGGGGATTAAACAAAGATCTCGTTGCAAAAGTTTTTAAGTTCTTACTTTATAATGTTTTTTTGTCCATAAAGTGTGCTCTTATGAGTTTGATGCAAATATCGTATTAACATAAATTTGATATTTCTTTCTCCATGTACAAATTGTAGATGAATTTTACACTAAGTGTTTGATAAAAGCGTGAAATGAGATATTATGAATTTTTCTCGTTGTTTTTTTAAAGAATCACATTTGTGGGACTTTCCGTTGCGGCGGTATATCAACATCGGGGGCATCCGTGCCTTATGGCCATGTAAACCTCAACTTTGATTCCATAAACCAAGTTTTCGGGGACTCGATTCTCCGATTCCGGGCAATTTTGGCATTCGCGTCGTTTGTATGGACAACCTATTGTTTGGTTTCGCTGATTTTTTTATATCTTTGATTTACTGGTTATCTATATTGATGATACTAACCCAATTAATGCACTTGAAATTGTTGTTTTAAATTCTCAATTGTTGTAGATTACATGCTTACAAAGTGTTCGACAAAAATGCATGAATGATTATATATTGCATGCTTGCAACCGGCTTGTTAAAAGGCTTCAATGGTAGCTGTAGCTTTTATGCATATCAATTCTTAGAGTAAATGCCTCACTCATTATAGATTTTATGTACCGTAAATTTATGAATATATTATTCAATAGATGTATCTTTCTATTCTTGCAAGTTGTTGTATAAATGTGAAAGTCATGGTTAGTAAAGTTGTTGAAGTTTGAATAGATCAATGACAATGTTCCTTTTATCATATAATGTAATATTCCCAATTAGCCTTGCTAATTGGAATATTTCATTTTTGTTTAATTTCGTCGCTTTTAGTTAGAAATAATAAATAAAGTGAGAAATAAGAGGGGTCACCTCACTTTAGTCACCTCACTTTATAAAATAAAGTGTTTTCCTAGTTGATTAACGTTATAACTTAAAAAGGGGGCCTTGGGGGTCCACACGTATATGATGGGAGTCTATTCTTGCAAGTTGTTGTATAAATGTGAAAGTCGGTGTTAGTAAAGTTGTTGAAGTTTGAATAGATCAACGGGACAATGTTCCTTTTATCATATAATGTAATATTCCAATTAGCCTTGCTAATTGGAATATTTCATTTTTGTTTAATTTTGCCGCTTTAGTTAGAAATAATAAATAAAGTGAGAAATAAGAGGGGTCACCTCACTTTATAAAATAAAGTGTTTTCCTAGTTGATTAACGTTATAACTTAAAGAGGGGGCCTTGGGGGTCCACACGTATATGATGGGAGTCCTCACGCTGACCCAAGGGTAACTGCAAGGTGAAGGACGCAGTTAAGATTTTGGAGGGAATTTAGCATTATAAAAGGAGGGGTTCTCACCTCATTTGGGGAGGCATATTTTGATATTGATATTGAGAGCTAGACTTTTGTCTGCTTCAGCACGCCGGTTGTTTAGTCGGTCTGCAGCACTGTTTAGTGCACGAGTGTCTCCGGTCGGAGATCTCACCCTTAGCCTCGGGGGACTTCGAGTGCATGCCCTGGTAAGGTTATTTCTGGTTTCACCCTTAGCTTCGGGGGACTTCGAGTGCCCGCCCTAGTAAGGTTAATTTCTGAGTTCTATCTTTCAGTTTCAGTAGCAGTTTCAGGTGGAGAGTCGGAGAGGAAGAAGCCCTCTAGTGGCTGCGCAGATCTAGCGGGAAAAACGCAGTTTCAGCAGCAGGAAGGACGCAGATCAGTTTGGAGTGAGGACGCTGTTCCAGTAGGAAGAGGAAGGACGCAGATCTGAAGGCACAGTGATAGATCCAGCCTTGGAGATTGTAGATCTGAGCAGATATTTGCAGATCTGGTTCAGTAGGTTGCAGATCTGGAGGGGTAGCACTAGATCCAGCTTGGGAGATTGCAGATCTGAGGAGATATTGGCAGATCCGGCCTAGATCTGAAGAGATAACATCAGATCCAGCCTTTGAGGTTGCAGATCTGAGGAGATATTGGCAGATCTAGCATAGATCTGAAGAGCTAGCAGCAGATCTAGCCTTGTGGGATGCAGATCTGGAGAGATAGTAGCAGATCCAGCCTTGTATGACTCGGATCCAGCAGATCTGGGCAGAGAGGACGCAGATCCAGTCAGGGAGGACGCAGATCTGATGAGTAGGGTCTTTATGTGGGGTTCTGGCAGCATTTTTCAGTGTTTTCGGCCTTGAGGAGTTGGTCATCTCATCTGGAGGATTTGTGGGTAGATCCAGCCCTTTTGCCAGCATATTTCTTGAGCTTCTGAGCTGTTCCTGAAGGCACAACGTTTTTGTAGGAGGAGGGTTTCTGGGGGCGATTTTCGGAGGTGGTCCATTTGCTTCACGGTTTCTGGGTTTTGTCCGGAGCAGCGAGTATAGGTGATCTGTATATTTTTAGCTCATTCCGGCAAGGGGATCATCCCCTAGCTTCAGTTCACTCCAGCAGCAGCAGTTTACGGCAGTTTCTTCCAGCAGCTGGGATGCAGTTTCTGTAGTAGCCATTTCCTATTTTCTGAGAGGATTCTTCACTTGCCTTGAGCAAGGATAGGTGCCCTCATTTTGATTTTCTTGTACTCCTCTCTATGTACTTTCAGATTAATAAAATGGCTCAGGTTTCTGGCATTCTATGTGTAATTGTTCCATGATCTGGTTCAGCATTGTATTTTTTCTATAATACGTAAGCATATTTTAAATCTTTTATTCTGCGAGGATTTATTTCCCTTTGGGGATATTACATATAAATCTATCATTAAAAAAAGTGTGTTGTTCTAAACAATTTTACAATAACCAATTATGTAGGATTTAATTACTTGTGCAAGTGAGCATAATAAGTTGCCCAAGCTGCATGTATTCATGGGTGTAGTCTTATGCTTGAGTAACTATAGCAAACAACTATTTGTGCTTAATTTTGGCAAGTCCAATGTTTTACTTGGAACTCTTTGAAGAATAATATGTTTCTGAATATGTAACAGTAGCTACTCTTGCTATAACATTCATTATACGAGTTTCATGATTGAAGCAATGTGATTCTGCAAATAATTGTGTTTTCTTAATACTGGGGAAAGAGAATTTTTAGTTGATGAATTTGGAAACATTGTTGAATCAATATCTTTTGTTGATTCCATTTCGCCATTTCATAAACATATCATGATATTTTACGATGAAGATAAGCATATTCCTCCTTAAATTACTTTGTTACAAGTATATTTATAATCATGCCCTTGTATGTGTATTTTGACTTAATAGAAGCATGATATTTTAGGTTCTTGTGGCATAGTTTGTGGTTATAATGTAAAGAGTCAATAAGTGAAACCTATTTAGCATAATCTAGGGGGTCAAATAGGTTTATTATTCTTAATGCTCACATATGGAATTACGATGGAATTTATTTCTAGTCTTGCTTAGAACTCACGTACAAGTATGAAAAGAGCACATGCTATCTTCTTTTAAACCTTGAGGAGAATTGTGTTTTTGAATTGGTTTTAAGGGAAAGTTATCCTTGAATTCTTATATTAAAATAGATGAAGGAACAACATATTCATGATAACTAAGTTAGTCATATTATGAGTAGTTAGTAATCCTGCAAAAGGTTATAATCTTTTAGGAGGTTAAAAAAATAATTAAGTGATAGTGTTCAACGTAACCTTTACTTATCTACACTCTAGATGGTTGGTAAGGTGGGACATTACATATGGTATCAGAGCGAGTTACAACAGTAGGGCCTAATGGGTCAACATGCTTACTTGTAGTTTGATGATGTATGAATGTTGATTTATGTATGGTATCTATATTATTGTTGTTAAGTCCCTATGGTTACACAACATTTGGTATCAGAGCTTTGGATTCTAGGGTTTCGCTGCTCCAAACAGGTCATCGTGGCATTTCGCTATAACTTTTTTTCTACGAAGTTTATTGAGAAATTTTAGATGCGAAAAATTTAATCCAGGAGAAGATTATGCAAAAACTTTGAGCTTGGTTCGCAATATTTGAGGAGATATCATCTGTGGAAGTTAGGTATTTTTTCAGGCTCATAAACGGGTCATCGTGGAATTTGCGCTATAAATGTTTTTGTACGAAGGGTCAGAGTATGAAATTCATATGGTGAGAAGCTGAAATCCGGAGGAAATTCCTCAAAAAATTTCAGAACTTGGTTCGCAATATTTGTGGAGATATGATCTGTGGAAGGTAGTGCTTTTTCAGGCTCCTGAATTTCATCTCAAAGAGGTGATCGTGGGAAAAGTTCAATAACTCTCTCTCTGAAGATTGGATTGGAGTGCCGTCAAAAGTGGTCACAAGTACACAGCCTATAGTTTCTTCGCTATCAATTTCAGAGACAAAGGACAAAACGGTGACACGTAGCCGTCGTACAAGTTCGCTCTGCGAACGAGTCCGGAATTAGGTCATTGTGGGAGATTGGACACAACTGTCATGGAGAATCAAAATCGGAGTCGGACAGGTGACAGCGTCGAAGGTTGGGGAACCAGAAACTACGAAATTTGAATTTCGGACTTATCGAAGATTTTCAATTACGGAAGATAATCAATTTCAATGTCCGAGCTCCTCAAAAGCAAGAAAAAAGGTGTGTATTTTCAGTGCATAAGTCTTGTTTGAAGAATGAAGTTGAATTGATTCGAAGGGCATATTGAAGAAATTTTGTCAGTAATGGGTTCTATTATGCCTCCAAAAAATAATTCCATACCCATTAATCCCTCAAAAATCTATACTATGATGCATGAAGAGGAAGAGTTGCAGTATGAGATATCAAAATTACGGTACCAAGTGCAACAAGTTTCGATCTTACGAAGAGCAATCGAAGATGAAATAGATGGTTTAAAAGCAGAAATGGAGGCTAAGTTGGATGGTTTTAAGGATCAAATAATAGCTAATATGGATGATAAATTAGTGGAAGATCACAGCAAGCATCAACAACAAGTTCTCCAACTCTCAAAGGATAACCCAACTTTGGTGCAGAATCTAATGAAACAATGGGAAGATCAACATCACATCTAAAGAATTTATGAAGCAGTCATAGAAACAAGAAATCGACGAGTACGATCAATTTCAGAGTATCTCGGCAAGTGGAAGAACTTTCCTGTAGAATATTTCACATGGGAGGATGAGAATTTTATACAGAAGCATCAAGAAATAATCAAGCGTTGAGGACAACACTTGTTTGAAGGAGAGGGGCATGTTAAGTCCCTATATCAATAGTATAGCCCCTTATTATGTTAGTTTAGACCCCCTTATTGTTATTATTGTACCCTTGTAACCCCCATTTTGTTATTATTGTGCCCTTAAATTATTATTGTTAGGTCGGCTAGGATTACATTGTGGCCCACTAGGATTAGATTATGGCCCCATGGACTCCTATATATAGAAAGGAGGTTTTGTAAATTGTATCATCCAAGAATTGTTCATTCATGTAATGTATTGGAGGTTGCCCCCTCGAAGTGGCTTATTTCTAAGGCGTGGATATCTCTTTTCTTCTCTATTTTTGGAGCTGGTTACCCCAACAATTGTATGTGCATTAATTAGATGTGTTAAAATATGATTTGGGAATACATTATTAATAAGTAATAATGCAATTCCTCTGATTTATTTGACACTATTTTGTGTATTTTGGGTTGACATTATGCATCAAATAACTTGAAATGACTCAAATACTAGGTTGAGGTATGACCTTCCTAATAAACAAGATGCTTAAATTACTGGCGCATTAAGGGTTGTGGAAGTCATTTTAAGGAACATTTGAAGGTTATGTTTTACTTAAGCTAATGTATGGGTGTGGAATCCATACTAACAAATATCTATGAGCTAATGTATGGGTGTGGAATCCATACTAGCATATATCTATGAGAAAATATATGGGTGTAGAATCCATACTAGTATATATCTATGAGATAAGTAATGAGGTAAGGTATGGGAGTGGAATCCATACTAAAATATTTTGAGAAATGTATGGTTTTCATAGTTAGTTGTTGCGTACGTATTAATAGTAAGGAATAAGACATGAAAGCAAATGAATTGATTAATTACTGAATAGAGATCATGAAAGATTTCATAGTTGGAAAACAAATTGACTTAGAGTTATCAAGGTAGATTCAATAATATAGATACCATATTTGCATAATTGTGAGATTTGTTCTTGATTAAAAGCCGCTTTCAAAAAGTTATCATTAATCTGCTTTCAGAATGAATATCTCCTAATAGAGTCATTCATAATTGATTCTCAAGTTAGAGAAGTGAAACTAAAGGAATGATATATAATACATAAGTGGGTCAATGAGAATTGTATTTAACCTTAGCTTGTTAGTTTAACAAAAACATAAAATAAAATGGTACCTTGAATCTCAAATTGCGATTTTTCCTCAAGAGTAAATGTTTAGTAAAAACTAAAGATAGATCCTAAATATTTTGATTGCAAGGATGTCCTATGGAAAGAAAAGGGGGAAATTGGATTGAGAATACATAAATCAAGTGGGATATAAGAGTGGGTTTTATATATTACTTCATGTTTTGTTGCGTAATTTCACTGACAATTGTATGTGGATGATTTTCATTTATTGTATGCAAATTTGATTGTGATATGGGATGGACCATCATTGTTGTGTATACAACCAATGTGTGGGCTATTTATAGCTTGGCCAGCTCAACATACTTCAAAACCAAAAAGATGACACATGTAGGATTCATATAGACTATGAGAAAGAAAAACATGTAGAATATCAAATTATTATAGATAAATTAAGTAGATGTCATATCAATTACATAAAATAGTATTTTGATATGGTACTATAAATTGTATGACTAGTTTGGATATAAAAGATCTTTGGTATTTTGTATCAAAACATGCCCTAATCTGGCATGGATGTATTTTCTACTTGATTAAGAATGGTATGTTTAGATTTCATGGAGTTGCTTCCAATTTAGAAAAAATGAAACTATGGATTGGCATGAAGAAAAAAATATATCAAATACATATACATAAGGTTAACAACTTATTGATAGGAGAATTGAAAAGAACTAAGTATCTTATGACTGTAGGGAAAACTTCGGGCCAAGTTTAGCCTAAGAGGGGGAGTATGTAGTGTCCCTTCTTGGTGAGATAGCTTTGATGACACTTAGAGTTGGTGATTTTGATATAATGATATAATATTATGCATGACAGACTTATGTACATGTTTATATGCTATAGACCTGGTTTGGGTCACTTGGTTGTTATGTGCTTATGATAATATCTATGGTTGTGTGTATAATAATTGATTTTGGTTAAGAGCATATTAGTGATGTTTTCTCTTTTGGTATCCTATTCTGGACATAGGTGTATGACATGGATGGTGATCCACGATTGAGACACAGATCCATGGATGATCATGGTTATGTGGAACATATGGTTAATTATGATTTATGGATGATACATATTTTGTATGATTATATGTGTGTAATCTTGTACTACGCATGATGTACCGGGGGACTTTGTCATTGCCAACAAAGGATGCTCGACTTATAAATGATTGCGGAAGTCATTTCTCCAAAACCAAAATGACTGTGGAAGTCATGCACAATCCTTGGTAAAATGTGAATAAGTTAATTATGAAATTCATTTGATTCCTTTAATCTATGAGATTGTGATGTGTGCAGGTCTTGGAAGAATACCTTACCAACGAACCATCATACGGGTATGAGTTCACAATCAGTACCTTAAGGTGAAGCACGGAGTTTCAAAGTAGAGTAGATGAGAAGCCATGGAAATAACGGCGCGAAGTCCTAAATCCATGAAGTATAAAGACATGGAGTCTTGGATATATAATAAAAGGATTAGGGTGCAAAGTCCTAAATCCATGAAATATAAAGGTATGGAGTCTTGGATCTATAATGAAGTGTTTAAAGCACGGAGTCTTGAATATTTAAAAATATCAAGGTGTGGAATCTTAGATCTTTAGAGTAGATCAGGACGCGAAGTGTTGAAATTTGGTGGGAGGACGGGTGGTTCCCTAAAGGCTTTGATCTTTGGCCTAGGGAAAAGTGTCCAAAGAATTTAATTTTTTCTCCTAAAATAACTTTATAAATTTTTATAAAGTTAAATCTAATTTAAAGTGACTTAAGTGATAAAGTTACTAAAGTGACTTTATAAAGTTATAAAGTCAAATCTAATTTTAAAGTGACTTTAAG
>JAXQQM020066772.1:0-66680 GCA_034641835.2 Pinus albicaulis | reverse complement strand
ACATAATGTGAAAATGTGAAGTTGGGTTACACTTTTTGCCCTTTTTGGGGAAAAAACTTTCACTTTTTCCAGTTCTTCAACTTTCTACAAGCTAAAACAATTTTTCTGTTTAGAATTTCATTTTGCGATAAAAAAAAAAGTTCTCAGAAATTTTTTTAGCTTTCTATTACTTATTTTTTGGAATTTTTTTATACACATTTTTTATGTCAACTTAGCGTTTCTTTGAGTGTGTGTTTTTTAACAATCAACGGATTCATAATAATTCATGTTAATATGCAATGTTGTATTCTTTGAAATTTTTTTTTTTTGAGAAAAAAAATGTGTTACAACAATCTAGACAGAGTCTACTTTGGTTTCGTCATATTTACAAAGCCAATGGATGCATATCATAATTACTAGAATTTTTTGAATTGGTCCAATATGAAAAACTGCATATTTTGAATATGTTTCGCGACGCAAGAAATTTCTTAACATATAAGCCATAAACTAAAAATATAAAAGCTACCCATTAGAGACAACGGACCAATGTAATGTACCATAATTTTTTCAATTTTTTTTACAATGTATTTTGGAAGATACAAAATTTTGATTTCATTGAATCACAATGATCTTCAGAAATTGTTTGCATCCGTTTTATTACAAAATTAATTAAAATTAGTAAATATTTATGAAATTCCATGAAAGTTATATTTCTTGAAAGTAGATTCAATTCTGAAAATGCTTGTCTTGGTTCCGACAGTTAATTTAGAATTTTTCATGGAGTTTAATCAGTCCAAAGTTGCAGAAACGTATTCAGGGCTTGGCTTTACGTAATTGGTGATGCGTTAGTTCGGCTGAACTCCTAAACAAAGTTCAGCCGAACTGTTTTTTGCGCCGAAGACATGTTAAATCAAACGACAAAGTAGTTCAGCCGAACTATTTAATAGAATTTCGGCCGAAATTTTACCTATCTTTCCATCGGCCAGAAAGTACCGCCGAACACCTCCAAAAACACATTTCGCGGCAATATAAATTGCTGCGAAACCATTTATTATTTTTGCATATTTTCACACGTTTGGTCTAATTTTACAAAAGTCTTGATCTGATTTTGAAAAGAATTGTTTTGGGTTTAAGGACTTTTCTTGGAGGTACATTCAAAGGACTTTTCTTTGAGACACATTATTTTCGTACATTTGATCTGATTTTGCAAGGAATTTTTTTTGGGTTTAAATAATTTTCTTGGAGATACATTCAAAATTTCTTGGAGGTACATTCAAAAGACATTTCTTGGAGGTATGCGATACAATTTTTTGGGCTTCACATTTTTTTAAAGTATGAATTTGGGCTTAATTTTGAAAAGACATTTTTTGGTTTTTGGTCGAAGTAAATGTTTTATAATGACTTTTTAAAATGAGTTTTTGTGTAACTTTTTAAATGAAATTTTTTTGTAGGACTTGGAAGGAAATATTTTGAACTTCGTTTCATTTTTATAAGACATTTTTTTCTTGAATTTTTTAAAGTAAGTGTTTTGGATTGAAGTATGTATTTTTTGCAAATTTTTTTAAATGAGTTTTTTTTTTTTTGTTTTTCTTGTTTTTTGTTTTTTGTTTTAAATATTTTGTGATGTTTTTTTAATTGAGTTTTTGTCTAGATTTTTGAAGGAATTTTTTTGAAATTCATATTCTATTATCATGGGAAATCGAAGAAATTGTACGAGAAAATATGATCGAAAAAGAGACCCTGAGGAACGTAAAGAAGAGACGAGACAATCTCACAAAAGAAAGATAAAATCACTCTCAAATATTGAAGGGGAAAATCAACCTCAACTAGAAGTTGAAATAGGTATGTAAATGTAAATATTATGATTTTGATATATTTAAAATTTTCCTGGTGTAAAATGTGAAGCTTAATTTTTATTTAATGAACTAATTTGAAAAATATTTTGCAATGTAAATAGAGAGAGATATTCCTCAAAACATTGATGATGAGATACAAAATTTTGAAAGAGAAAGTGAAAGAGATATTGAACCAATGATTGAAGATGGTGAAAATGATGAAAGAAATTCAAGTGAAGAAATTGAATCACAAGGTGTGTATATATATATATATATATATATATATGTTGAACACATGCACGTATTATTGAAATTATACATATATTTATTAATTTAGTTATTTATTGAATATGTAAACTTATTATGTATTTTTCATTCGAATATGTATAGATGAAATCAATGTCGATGACGAGATGTTAGAAAATGTTGACACTCACACATATGGAGATAAAAAAGCTGACCATTATATACAATATGTGTTAACCGCATTTTTGAGAAGTATTTCATAAAGGAAAATGTGACAGGTCAAGCCCAAATGTTGAAAGGTATCCTATCATATAGGAAATTAAAAGAAGCTATGACTTTATTGGGTATTCTAAAATTAACAAAAGATAGAAAAATGAAGGAAAATGTGATACAAAATATAAATAGTGCTATAAATTCAATTAAAAGATCTAGATAGAAAAATGTTTCAGTTGTATGTAGAGCAAAACATATGGCAGTGGTTTCATCAAGTACTAAAGAGAATCACTTGGTAAAATCTATGGCACGGGCATTAGGAACCTCGCGAAAAAATTTGCACAAACATCGAAAATTTCGGTTGCAAATAGATGTAAATGATGAACTTGCTTGTTGGAGAGCTATTTGTAGGCAACCATATAAAGATAGACTTGGAGAAAATGTTAAAAAAATAATATATGAATATTGGAAGAACAATTCGCGTGTTTCGCCAACTGTAAGGCATGTGATGCGAAGAAGAATAACATGAAATCAGTATGAAGAACATGAAAAAAATTTCTTGGGAACCACTCAGATAGAGTTTTTCAACAAGTTCAAAGAAGAGAATCATGATATTCATGTTTCAATCAGTGCTTTTGATCAACAAAAACCATGGTATGTAAAACCTACACCATACGCGACACTTGTTGTTGTCATTATCATGTGGAATTTGAGTTATATTATGACACATTCCGTGATTTTGGTAGAACATTTTGGAAGTATTCACCTCCTCCTTCCACTATCCGTGATTTCATATCTCAAATTCTATGTGAAAGAGAAAGCGATGAACTATTTTACAAAAAGAAATGTGTTGGTGGTAAAAAATGCAATGATTGTGGAAATTAAACTAAATTTCAAAACAAATATCATACTGATATAAATGATCAATCATTTTCCAACATGAAAGTGAAATGGGAGAGATATGAATATATCCATACATCGATTCAAAGTGCAAATAGTGTTAAAAGAATTGAATTATGAGAAGAAGAAATTTTTGTGATAAAATTTTTGAGAAAGTTTGAGGTAGAAATTTACAAATACACCAAGCATTCCCATAGAGATCAATGGCAAGACTTGCAATTCAAAAAATCCCGCGAATCTTTTCCACTAGGGACCATTTTTTCAGTGATTGATTTTGCAGAAAACTACACATTTGTTCCACAAAAATAAATTCAGAGTGAATACTATCATTCTGACCAAGTCTCCATGCTCATCCATATTCTATATAGACATGCTGAACAAAACTTCGATCATATAGAAAGCACCAGTGAAAACCGACATATTATTCAAGAATATCACTTTTATATCAGTGACGATCGTACACATGATACATATTTTGTACAACATTGTTTTGGAAAAATTTATGATTCCTTGAAAAATCATGGAATAAAATTCAATGAACATTGGATATGGTCAGATGGATGTGCAGGCCAATTCAAATCTGCACAATCATTCTTTTGGTTGTGTTTTCTTCATAAGAAAACCTGCACTAAACATTGTTGGAATTTCTTTGAGACTGGCCATGGAAAAGGAGAACATGACGGTGCAGGGGCATGCATAAAACGAGCACTTCAAATATATCAAATGAACCCCTCTGCAAGCCGACTTGTGGACGCGAAAGAATTTGTTGAATGGTGCATCGCTGCTCTAAGCCACGAGACTAACCGATCAAGGGAAATGCGAAGGTACATTCAATTTAATTTTGATTGGATATCTAATTAAATAAACAATGTACATTTATCACAATGATTATCTTTGATTGTATTTTGATATCATATTTACATTCTTCTTTAAATTTTCCATATAAAGTTTTTTTTGGCATATTGGGATCGAAGACGTAGATAGATCAATTGGAAATGACGTTGAAACAATAAAAGGGACTCGAAAATTGCATTCAATTAAAACAAAATCATCCAAAAACGTGTTTGCATTGGATAAAAGAAAATATTCTTGTTTTTTCCATGTTTGCATATACAATACAAAATCCAATGACATTTGTGAAAACAAAATGTATGTACAAGATTGGAAACATACAGAGCTAAATACAAAGGGCAAAATGTCCGTTGCAATGTTTGAAGAAATGCAATGAGAGGATACTACAATATCATCCGATGGGATCGAGTTTCTGATCTTGTTAGAGAAGGTAACATTTGAATTTCTTTCTAATGATAAAGATCTAGAAATAAATTTGAATATGTATAATTTTGTCAAGTTTGTTTTATTGTGCGGGAGATGTTTTTGTTGTAATTGCACCTACTGAAAACGATGAAAATGTGAAGTATTATTTGATGCATTGCACTGAATGAAAAATGAAATTATTAGAAGAATATAATGATCACAAATTTCGATATGAAATAGGATCTATTATACTGAAAGGTTATTTTTCCAGATAAACTAATCAAAGTGGGAATTTTGTTTACTATGAAGACTATGAACCTGATTTCATAAGTTGTCAATATAGTCACTTGGTGTGTACAGCACACATAAAGTTGATCGAGGTTCAATCAAAGAAAAAACGAATATTAAGAAATGGAAAATGTCAAAATCCTATCATGAATGGATTATTGAAGATGGCATTCCATTGGAATTTTTTTGATTAAACTGCCCAACAATTTATTCTCTTTGGATTATATGTTCTAGAACTTCCAGTACTCAATTAAAAATTTAGTTGCCTTGTTATGTTATCTGTGCAAGTGTTTGCACATGTACAAATTGTTTTGGTACATGCACACTCTATTATAAACTGAAAGTAGATTTTTTATACATGCATTGATGAAAAATGTTGCATATATATATATATATATATATATTCTAGAATGCAATTAACTAAAAGTAGTTTTTCTATGTGCATTGATGAAAAATGTTGCATGTACTGGATACATACACGAACTCAATGCACGCAATTTTTCTTGTGGGTTTTTTTGGTAAAAAGTATCCACAATGTAAATAAATCATCTACAGTATAATTTTGTATGAAGATTTCTTTTAGACAAGAGACTCGGAGCACTTCTTCGACTTTTGGTGGGATTTGACCCACATCTCTATTCCTGATTGAAAATCTAGTACAAATTTTTTTTGTCTAATGGTCGAATATGTTCTATGTGCATTGATGAAAATTTTACATACTACATACTATTGTTTGAGTGAATTTTTTTTTAAAAACTTACCAAATTTACTTCAACCATGTCCAAAACTTGAATTTTAAAAACTTTTTGATTATATCAAAACAAATTACTTCACATTTCATGCCAATTGTAGTTCAACTATCCAATAAAAACATTAACCATTTAACATTATATCACATGCCAATTGTAGTTCAACTATCCAATAAAAACATTTAACATTATATCACATGTGCCAAATGTAGATTGGAACCATCCAAAAATTAAGTTTTAAAAACCTTTTGATTATATATCATGCAACATTACTTCACATGCCATGCCAATTATAGTTCAACTATCCAATAAAAACATTTAACATTATATCACATGCCAAATGTAGATTGAAACCATCCAAAACTTAACCTTTAATTTAACAAAAAATTATAGATCACAACATTACTTCACATGCACGTATTACTTCACATGCCATGCCAATTGTAGTTCTTGACTATCCAATAAAAAAATTAAACATTTAACATTAAATATCACATGCCAAATGTAGATTGAAACCATCCAAAACTTGAGTTCTAAAAACTTTTTGATATATATCATGTAACATTACTTCACATGCCATGCCAATTATAGTTCAACTATCCAATAAAAACATTAAACATTTAACATTAAATATCACATGCCAAATGTAGATTGAAACCATCCAAAACTTGAGTTTTAAAAACTTTTTGATTATATCATGTAACATTACTTCACATGCCACGCCAATTATAGTTCAACTATCCAATAAAAACATTTAACATTTAACATTAAATATCACATGCCAAATGTAGATTGAAACCATCCAAAACTTGAGTTTTAAAAACTTTTTGATTATATCATGTAACATTACTTCACATGCCATGCCAATTATAGTTCAATTATCCAATAAAAACATTTAACATTATATCACATGCCAAATGTAGATTGAAACCATCCAAAACTTAACTTTTAATTTAACAAAAAATTGTAGATCACAACATTACTTCACATGCCAAATGTACTTCAAGCATCCAAAACTTAAATTTTAAAAACAAAACAAATTATAACACATCATTACATAACATGCCAAATGTAGTTTAGAAGCAAAACATTAATTTATAGATGACAACATTACTAGTAGTTCAATTATCCAAAACTTAAAAGTTTTAAAAACCAAACAAATTATATAACAACATTACTTCACATTCACATGCAAAAAGTACTAAAACCATCCAAAACTTAACTTTTTGGAACAAAACAAATTATATTAACATTGTAATAAAATATGTCCAAAAATTGTAGATCTCACAAGTATCAAACTGTATCAAGTTATATATATATGACAGTGCATCTAGATAATATATAAAAAAGTAAATTTAAGACTATCTAAATCTTGAAATCAAATCTACAAATCATGTCCATCAAATAGAGATGGATGTAGTGTCTTTCCTATCAGAGTCTCAATCCACGCACTATCATGCGAAGCATGGGAAACCTGTACACAATGCACATGTACAAACATTAAAATTTGATGTTTTAAAAATGAGTGAGAATATATATAGAACTTCATGTAAAAAACAAAATATAAAAAAAAATCACGCAATACCTCATGAGGTTCCCTCTCCATTTGATAACCTGCAACAAGTTCCGCCCCCATGGGAACATCTGCAATGGTAAACTGTACAATATACATGTACTGTTTTGTGTATATATATATATATATATATATATATATTAAAAAATTTCAAATGAAAATGCACGTGTACATATATAAACTTATTTTCAATAATATTAAAAAAAGTTAGACAACTTGTTCAAATGGTTGAAATGGTGTGGATGTTCCTATCTCCGTTGCTAGAGTCCGTGGATTAAAGAAATCTTCTATAGAAACCTAAAATTCAAAATTTTAAAAGTATAAAATAACTCAAGATCAAGATCTCAATTTATAATAAAACTTAAATAAACTTCAATTTATAAATTATAACTAAATTAAAAGAACACACACACACACACACACACATATATATATATATATATATATATATATATATATATAAGTGAAAAATTGAATACTTCTGCAGGTGAATTTGGGACATCTCCTAAGAGAGGCTCCAAATGAAAATCTCCAAGAACCTAAAATTCAAAAAATTTAAAATAACTCAACATATAGATATATATATCTCAATTTTTAATGGAAATTTTTGAGGTGGAATATATATATATATATAACTTAAACATAAATTTTAAAAGTGAAAAATTGTCCATACTTGTTGTGGATGTGGCACATCTCCTAAGGAAGTAGAAGGTACATCTTCCAAGGAAGAAGAAGGTATCGCCATCCCAAAAAATTAGACGAAATCGGAATCTTTTAAAACATTTTATCATTATATATACATACATGTACATGTGTGCATAATTATTTATTTTAAAAATATCACTTAAAAAACACTAACATTTTCCAACATATCTTGATGGTGAGACCCATCTGCATTGTTTGAACTAGAGGTCTCGAACATGATATTAACATTTTCATCATTCATCATGTGTGACAACTAAAAATGGTTTTTTAACATATAATGATACATTTTTGTTAGATTAATGTACATACAAATAAATGTATACATGTACATACACATGTATTTATTACAAATTGTACACATGTATGTGTTAAAATAATTGAACCCTAAGGTTATTAACACATACCATTTTCGTGCCCTCTTCCTCATGAAGAATTAAGTCTTGCCAACCATTGTGACAATTCTTTTCATATTTTCAAATATATTCAACATTCATGTTGTCAATCTCTTCATCTGTACAATACACAAAATTGGCACGTGCATTCTCATGTGCTCTTTGTCGATTTAGACAAACATCGACTCCACCCATTCCACTGTAAACATTTTCGATCATGACATCCCTTTCTTCTCGACTTATTTGAGAAGTCGCATCCATCTCTGACCATAGATTTTCGACCCGAAAAGTTCAACTCACCAACGACGGCTCAGGGCGAGGCAACTCCACATCGTAGTGTCCTTATGGTCATACAATCGACCTTTCCCCGGACAAAAAAATTCTGACGGAAGGTAATTGTAACTGGGTTTCATTTTCAAAACAATTCTGCATAAAACAATTGTGCAAAATAAACAGGAACCTTGTTGTTCCACAGGAGCCTTCCATAGGCCACAAGGTTCCTATCGTACAAATAGTGAGCTATATCGGGGTGCTTGAAATATTGCACCTTCAGCATTTTTCTTTTTGGCCATTCCTTGAAATTAAACATTGACTTGGCCATATCTTTTGTGACTCTTTGTTTTACATCTTCCCATTTATCGAAACCCATTACTGTTTCCTTTCTCTTTCTCATGAGTTCTACAAATGTATCAGTCGTTGGTCCATGATTTTTGTACACATTTACTATTTCGCCCAATGAATGTGTAACTATTTCAAGGCTTTTTCTAATCTCAGGAGGTAGAGTCAAAGCCACGAGATCTCTCTGCAATTTTGCATGAAGTTGTTGACACCTTTGTAAGGTGCATTGCACCATGTTTCTTTCCCATGGTATATCAGAAATGTTGGCCCGATTAGTTGTGGTGGGTAGACAACCTTCTTCTTGAATGTAGCGTTCTGCCCTGTGTCTATTTTGACCAATATTTGGAACATTTTTAGCCTCTGCATCAATATATATAAAAATTTGTATATTAGAAAAAACACATGTAAAAAAATTTGTACAAATTCAATGAAAAAAATATTGAAATTGATGGCAACCTCGACGTGGTTGGTTAACATCTTCTCCACCCTGAAACTGTTGAGACCCAGAACGACCCTGCTGAGAACCAGACCAAGAATGACCCTACTAAGAACCAGCACCACCAGTCGTTGATTGGCCTCCGGGAGAATAAATATCACCACCTTCACGCAACCTGCTACCACTTATTGATGGTCCTCTAAGGGGATTTGAACCACCACCAACCTCTCGAGAGGAGGGAGAAGCCTCATAAAAAAATACAAATTTATAATCAATTGAAAAATACATGCATACATATAAATACACGTGTACATATTCATTGATTAAATTGTGTTAAAACCATACCACAATTGGGTGAAACATGGGCATCCATGGCTAGAGTAGAGACCCTTCTCTTTTTATTAGCTCCTAAAAAATAAAAAATGAAACTTATTAACAACTAATTTAACTCACAAGGCTGATAAAAAATCAATTCCATATGTACACACATCTATGGAGATTTAAGATTATATTTAAATTTACTATGAACAGCTCTCGATCCCGATCCCTAATCCTCCCCTCTCGTAGAGATATGGGATTATGTTGATCTTTGTCATTCATCCTCCATGATAGATATATATATCTACGGTGGAAATTTACAATTAATTTTTTAAATAACTAATTTAAATTAAATTCAAGATAAAGTTCAGAAAATTAATGTTTAATTTAGTGTAAACAAATTGTGTAAAACATAACTTTCAAAGCACTAATTGATGTGTGAAACTCAATTTAAGCAAAAAAAAAAAGTTATAAAATGATAAGTTCAAAAATTTGTGTTTTACATGGTGAGAGCACACTTGGTATAAAATTTTAAAAAATACATTGTTATTAAAAAATAAGTGAAACTCCATTTAAAAAAAAAAAAATTTAAGTCCCTGCATTTTAATTTCATAAAAATGTGAAGTTCACCAAGTTGTGCTTTACATGGTGTGGTGGGAGCACACTTGGTATATAATTGAAAAAAACACATGGTCATTAAAAAATACACATTTATAAGTACACAACACACACACATCCAAGATATGTTACAATGTCAATGAATAAATTTTGAAGGAGAGCATCTCAACACTAATTCATCTTTAAGAGATGAATCTTGAATTTTTGAAGAGGAGCGTCTTAAAACTAACTCATCTTTGAGAGATGAATCTTGCATTGGCATTGGCATTGTCTGTATAATTCTAATTCATCTATTAATTCATCTTTGATAGATGAATCCTGAATTTTCATTGCCCCACACAATAAATCAACAGACATCTTATTCACATTTGTACAATGCCTTTTACTAAAAATTTGAAATTGGCTAACAATATTGTTTGCTATTCCATGCAGTTCTTTTAGCCTCTCCTTCTTAACTTGGTATACGCCATTCATCTGGTTGCACACAAGTTCATAATTGGTGAAAACTACAATTCCATTTCATCCATACTCCATCACTGTTCCCAAGCCTTCTATCAATCCAATATAATATTCCTCGTTGTTTGTTGTTCTTCCCGATATATTCATTTTCCTTTGGATGAATTTGCTAGTCGAAATATTGGAAAGCACATATGTAATCACTGCATTCCCTAGATTGGGATAGCAAGAAACTTCTATGCATAATTTCCATCTTTCAACCATATTTAATGGTTTTCTTATCCCTAAAAAAAACAAATTCAATATATATATATATTAAATTGACATTTATTGCAAATGCATGGGAGAAATGAAAAACTTATATTTAGATCTATTCCAGAGATTGACTGTAGGGGCATTTACTAGATATGTCACCTTTCGTAAAATATGAGATCCAGAAGCTACGTAGCCCTTTATAGACTCTGCTTATAGAACTACCATGGATATGAAAATGAAAAACTTCTAATTAGATCTATTATAGAGATTGAATGTAGGGGAATTTACTCTTAGGTTAAATCCTATATGTTTTGTATCAAATCACTTTTGGTTTCAATGAGAAACTTTTATGGCTAATTTGTGTTTTACATGTTGAATACAAAATATTTTTTCTCTCTCATTGTTTGAGACCATGGATATGAAAATGAAAAACTATATGATTGGTTAAAAACTATTTTTTGTATCAAATTACTTTTTCTTTCTAAATACTATATACATGTTGACTGTAGGGGCATTTACTGTAGGGGAATTTAGATCTATTCCAGATATTGACTATAGGGGAATTCACTAGATATGTCACCTTTCATAAAAGATGAGATCCAGAGGCTACCTGGCCCTTTACAGACTCTGCCTATAGAACTAACATGGATATGAAAATGAAAAACTTCTAATTAGATCTACTCTAAATATTGAATGTAGGGGAATTTACTAGATTAGGTTTTAAAACATATATGTTTTGTATCAAATCACTTTTGGTTTCAATGCGAAAATTTTATGGCTAATTTGTGTTTTACATGTTGAATATAAAAGTTTTTTTCCCTCTCATTGTTTGAGACAATGGATATGAAAATGAAAAACTATATACTTGGTTAAAAACTATGTTTTGTATCAAATTATTTTTTGTTTCTAAATACTATATACATGTTGACTGTAGGGGCATTTACTGTAGGGGCATTTAGATCTATTCCATAGATTGACTATAGGAGCATTTACTAGATATGTAACCTTTCATAAAAGATGAGATCCAGAGGCTACCTGGCCCTTTACAGACTCTGCCTATAGAACTACCATGGATATGAAAATGAAAAACTTCTAATTAGATCTATTCTAAAGATTTAATGTAGGGGAATTTACTAGATTAGGTTTTAAAACCTATATGCTTTGTATCAAATGACTTTTGTTTTCAATGGGAAAATTTTATGGCTAATTTGTGTTTTACATGTTGAATGTAAAAGGTTTTTCTCTCTCATTGTTTAAGACCATGGATATGAAAGTGAAAAACTATATACTTGGTTAAAAACTACGTTTTGTATCAAATTACTTTTTGTTTCTAAATACTATATACATGTTGACTATAGGGGCATTTAGATCTATTCCAGAGATTGATTGTAGGGGAATTTACTAGATATGTCACCTTTCATAAAAGATGAGAGGCTACCTAGCCCTTTACAGACTCTGCCTATAGAACCACCATGGATATGAAAATTAAAAACTTCTAATTAGATCTATTCTAAAGATTGAAGGTAGGGGCAATTACTAGATTAGGTTTTAAAACCTATATGATTTGTATCAAATGAATTTTGGTTTCAATGGGAAACTTTTATGGATAATTTGTGTTTTACATATTGAATATAAAAGGTTTTTCTCTATCATTGTTTGAGACCATGGATATGAAAATAAAAAACTATATACTTGGTTAAAAACTATGTTTTGTATCAAATTACTTTTTGTTTCTAAATACTATACACATGTTGACTGTAGGGGCATTTAGATCTATTCCAGAGATTGACTATAGGGGAATCTACTAGATATGTCACCTTTCATAAAATATGAGATCCAGAGGTTACCTGGCCCTTTACAGACTCTGCCTATAGAAGTACCATGGATATGAAAATGAAAAAATTCTAATTAGATCTATTCTAAATATTGAATGTAGTGGCATTTACTAGATTAGGTTTTAAAACCAATATGTTTTGTATCAAATCACTTTTGGTTTCAATGGGAAACTTTTATGGCTATTTTTTTTTTTACATGTAGAATATAAAAGGTTTTTTCTCTCTCATTGTTTGAGACCATGGATATGAAAATTAAAAACTATATAATTGGTTAAAACCTATGTTTTGTATTAAATTACTTTTTGTTTCTAAATAAGTTATATACATGTTGAATATAAAATGTTTTTTTCTCTCTCATTGTTTGAGACCATGGATATGAAAATGAAAATATTCTATTTAGATCTATTCTCTAGAGCTATGGCTAATTTGCTTTTTACATACATTGACTCTTTGTTTAAAACCTATGTTAAAACCTATGTTTTGTATCAAATCACTTATGGTTTCAATGGGAAACTTCTATGGCTAATTCAAGTGTTTTACATGTTGAATATAAAAGGTTTTTTTCTCTCTCTCATTGTTTGGGACCATGGAGTTGAGAATGAAAAAATTATGTTTAGATCTATTCTAGAGATATGGCTAATTTGTGTTTTACATGTACATTGAATATAAAAGGTTTTTTCTCTCATTGTTTGAGTCCATGGATATGAAAATGAAAAACTTCTATTTAAAATTATTCAAGAGATTGATTGACTTGTAGGGGCATTTACTCTTAGGTTATTTAAACCTATGTTTTGCATGAAATCACTTATGGTTTCAATGGGAAACTTTTATGGCTAATTCAAGTGTTTCACATGTTGAATATAAAAGGTTTTTTTCTCTCTAATTTTTTGAGACCATGGATATGAAAATTTAAAACTTCTATTTAGATCTATTCTAGAGATATGGCTAATTTGTGTTTTACATACATTGAATATAAAAAAAAATTTCTCTCATTGTTTGAGACCATGGATATGAAAATGAAAAACTTCTAGATATTTAAAACTATTCGAGAGATTGATTGACTTGTAGGGGCATTTACTCTTAGGTTAAAACCTATGTTTTGTATCAAATCACTTATGGTTTAAATGGGAAACTTTTATGGCTAATTCAAATGTTTTACATGTTGAATATAAAACGTTTTTTTCTCTCTCATTGTTTGAGACCATGGATATGAAAATGAAAAACTTCTATTTAGATCTATTCTAGAGATATGGCTAATTTGGGTTTTACATACATTGAATATAAAATGTTTTTTCTCTCATTGTTTGAGACCATGGATATGAAAATGAACAAATTATAGATATTTAAAACTATTCGAGAGATTGATTGACTTGTAGGGCCATTTAATCTTAGGTTAAAACCTATGTTTTGTATCAAATCACTTATGGTTTCAATGGGAAACTTTTATGGCTAATTTGTGTTTTACATGTTGAATACAAAAGGCTTTTTCTCTCTCATTGTTTGAGACCATGGATATGAAAATGAAAAACTATATAATTGGTTAAAACTTATGTTTTGTATTAAATTAATTTTTGTTTCTAAATAAGTTATATACATGTTGAATATAAAAGGTTTTTTCTCTATCATTGTTTGAGACCATGGATATAAAACTTCTATTTAGATCTATTCTAGAGCTATGGCTAATTTGTGTTTTATATACGTTGAATATAAAAGGTTTTTTTCTCTCATTGCTTGAGTGGACATGGATATGAAAATGAAAAACTTCTATATTTAAAGCTATTCAAGAGATTGATTTACTTGTAGGGGCATTTACTCTTAGGTTAAAACCATGTTTTGTATCAAATCACTTATGGTTTCAGTGGGAAAATTTTATGGCTAATTCAAGTGTTTTACATGTTGAATGACTTGTAGGGGCATTAAATCTTAGGTTAAAACCTATGTTTTGTATCAAATCACTTATGGTTTCAATGGGAAAATTTTATGGCTAGTTCAAGTGTTTTACATGCTGAATATAAAATGTTTTTTTCTCTCTCATTGTTTGAGACCATGGATATGAAAATGAAAAACTTCTATTTAGATCTATTCTAGATATATGGACAATTTGTGTTTTACATGTACATTGAATATTAAATGTTTTTTCTCTCATTGTTTGAGTCCATGGATATGAAAATGAAAAACTTCTATTTAAAACTATTCAAGAGATTGATTGACTTGTAGGGGCATTTACTCTTAGGTTATTTAAACCTATGTTTTGTATCAAATCACTTATGGTTTCAATGGAAAACTTTTATGGCTAATTTGTGTTTTACATGTTGAATATAAATTTTTTTTTTCTCTCTCACTGTTTGAGACCATGGATATGAAAATGAAAAACTTATATTTAGATCTATTCTAGAGATATGGTTAATTTGTGTTTTACATATACTGAATATAAATGTTTTTTCTCTCATTGTTTGAGACCATGGATATGAAAATGAAAAAATTCTATATGTAGGGGCATTTACTCTTAGGTTAAAACCTATGTTTTGTATCAAATCACTTATGGCTTCAATGGGAAACTTTTAGGGCTAATTTGTGTTTTATATGTTGAATATAATAGGTTTTTTTCTCTCTCATTGTTTGAGACCATGGATATGAAAATGAAAAACTTCTATTTAGATCTATTCTAGAGATATGGATAATTTGTGTTTTACATACATTGAATATAAAAAAAAATTCTCTCATTGTTAGAGACCATGGATATGAAAATGAAAAACTTATATATGTAGGGGCATTTACTCTTAGGTTAAAACCTATGTTTTGTATCAAATCACTTATGGTTTCAATGGGAAACTTTTATGGCTAATTTGTGTTTTACATGTTGAACATAAAAGGTTTCTTTCTCTCTCATTGTTTCAGACCATGGATATGAAAATGAAAAACTTCTATTTAGATCTATTATAGAGATATGGCTAATTTGTGTTGTACATACATTGAATATAAAAGATTTTTTCTCTCTCATTGTTTGAGACCATGGATATGAAAATGAAAAACTATATACTTGGTTAAAACCTATGTTTTATATCAAATTACTTTTTGTTTCTAAATACTAGATACATGTGACTGTAGGGGCATTTAGATCTATTCCAGAGATTGATTGTAGGGGCATTTACTAGATATGTCACCTTTCATAAAAGATGAGATCCAGAGGCTACCTAGCTCTTTACAAACTCTACCCATAGAACTACCAAGGATATGAAAATGAAAATTTTCTAATTATATCTATTCTAGAAATTGAATGTAGGGGCATTTACTAGATTAGGTTAAAACCTATATTTTGTATCAAATCACTTTTGGTTTCAATGGGAAACTTTTATGGCTAATTTGTGTTTTACATGTTGAATATAAAAGGTTTTTTCTCTCTCATTGTTTGAGACCATGGATATGAAACTGAAAAACTATACAATTAGTTAAAACCTATGTTTTGTATCAAATTACCTTTTGCTTCTAAATATTATATACATGTTGAATATAAATTGGATGCACATAACATGCAAGTTATGTGCAAATAATGGATGATGAATGACCTAAGTGAATATCCATATCAATTGGATGCAAGTTATGTGCAGATGATGGATGATGAATGAGGTGATGTTGATCATAACCTTTACATCTATATGATAGGAAGCTTGATATACATAACAAGGTTTAGACTAGATATAATTTTGGAATTCAAGTTATGTGTAGATGATGGATGATGAATGACCTAAGTGAATCTCCATATCAATTCGATGCAAGTTATGTGCAGATTATGGATGATGAATGAGGTGATGTTGATCATAACCTTTACATCTATATGATAGGAAGCTTGATATACATAACAAGGTTTAGACTAGATATAATTCTGGAATTCAAGTTATGTGCAGATGATTGATGATGAATGACCTAAGTGAATCTCCATATCAATTGGATGCAAGTTATGTGCAGATGATGGATGATGAATGAGATGATCTGTTGATCATAACCTTTATATATATATGATAGGAAGCTTGAAATACACAACAAGGTTTAAAGACTAGATATAATTTTGGAATTTATATTAGTTGGAATATTTCAATCAACAACTAAACAGAGTCATCTATTACCAACAAACACCAGCAAACAGATATGAAGATACTTGAAAGAGACTACAAACAATGGACTATAGTACCCAAAAGGTGAGAAAGTCATCTATTACCAACAAAAAGATATTAAGATACTTGAAAGAGACTACAAACAATGGATTCTAGTACCCAAAAGGTGAGAAATTTACATTGAAAACATATAGAGATTCAACTAGAGGCTTGTGTGGATGACATGAAAAGTACAAGTGGACAATGTATAATTCTACATAGGAAGAGTCTTTGGTTTAATGGTTAAGCAATAAAGATTCATTACTTTCTCTATCTAGAGTAGAAGTGGAATACATAGTAGTTACTTCTTTTTCAGTGTTTTGGATGAAATGGGCTCTACAAGATATTAAGGTAAATTTCAGTGAACCTACATATCTATTAAGTGTTTCAATACAAGTGTAATAATAATTTCAAAAATAAAACCCCTCATGCGGGTGCCATATAGTGTCAATGGATTACATGGGGCGACCATGTGGCTCACCACATGACACGCCCATGTGAAACGGCCTGGGGAAACCCAGCGCCTTAACTCCTCACGTGGGCTGGGCTTTAAAGCCCCATGCGCCACCTCCATTTCGACGTACTCCGTGTCCTGTGTTTTTACTCCCTCCTGCATGATGATTTTTTTCATTCCCACTCCTCCCTTGGCTCCCTTGCCTACTCTGCTTGCCTTCCCTGCGCTTGTGTGGCTCTAGCATCCCCTGGCTCTGGCGCAAAGCCTCTGGGCTCTGTCTCCTATTTCGTCTCCATATCAATACTGCGCATTACCTAAGGCCGCTAAGATGCTGTGGCACCAACGGCAACGTAGCAGAAGGGCGAGGGGAAGAGGCCTTCCTTTGCGGCCCCCTCTTTTGATGGCTCTCCATCCGGATTTGAACCTTCCTGCAGATTGGGATATGGCAGACGTGGCTCCCTCCTTCCCCACTCCAACCTCACCTCCCGCAGTGTTCTCTAACCCTTCAGCCTGTCCCAAGCACTTCCCCAGCTCCTATGATCCACCCTCCTCCTCCCGTTGCAAGAAGAGAGCCCGCAAATCCACCATTGCTACCAAGACCACATCCCTCCCTTGCAGACTGAAAGCACTGCCTGTGAAGCCTGCTTCAAGCTCCACTTCAGAAAACAATGATTTTGAGACGAAGGTGGAGCCGAGGCTCCCGGGGTTGCTCCATTCGGGCTCCCCCACGACGAAAAAAGAGAGCACCTTGATGGCTGCTCAGGCCAACTCAGCCTCCATGCAGGTTTGCACAGCTCAGAACACTTCGGAGGAACGCCTTGGATGTCCTTCTTCTCTGCTCGGGCCACATGAGGAAGCGGACCAAGGCTCGGGTGCTCTCGACTATGGATACATCTGTAGGATTGTCTAAGAATCGACTCCCCCCGGTGACTCGCATGAAGACTCGCCTTATAATTTGCCCATCAAATTTCGTCGTTTACTAGTTTTTATGCTATCTATGCTTAGTCCTTTTTATATATTTTTGTACTGTTGTTAAGGCTGGTTTCCCGAAATGGGCAGCCTGTAATGGTTGGACTCTAAAGGCTGGTTTTCCCTCTCGGGACAGTCTAGTTTTGGATAGTAGTGCTCTGCTTATTCCCTCAGCCATGGATTCCTCCATGCCTGAGGATGAGAATTGTAACTCTGGTTTGACTGCTTAATAGAAATAGTTTTACTTAGGAAAAAAAAAATCTACTTCCTTCAATCACTAAACATATCATCATAAAGCACCACTTCCTCACACAACAAACATGTTCCAAAATATTTATAAAGTACATATGTATATATAATTTATATAAACATGTTCCAAAATATTCTCAAATGTACACAGTAGTATTATAAATTTTCATATCTAATTAATAGAGACAAAGCCAAAAAAAGCAAAGACAACGCCAAAAAAAGCAGAGACAACGCCAAAAAAAGTACATATGTATATATAATTTATATAAACATGTTCCAAAATATTCTCAAATGTACACAGTAGTATTATAAATTTTCATATCTAATTAATAGAGACAGAGCCAAAAAAGGTACATATGTATATATAATTTATATAACATGTTCCAAAATATTCTCAAATGTACATAGTAGTATTATAGATTTTCAAGTCTAATTAATAGAGACAAAGCTAAAAAAAAAAGCAGACAGAGCCAAAAAAAGCAGAGACAGAGCCAAAAAAGCATAAACAAAGCCAAAAAAAGTACATATGTATATATAATTTATATAAACATGTTCCAAAATATTCTCAAACGTACACAGTAGTATTAGAAATTTTCATATCTAATTAATAGAGAACCAAAAAAAGCAAAGACGGGGCCAAAAAAAGCAGAGACAGTACCTCTCTCATTCATAACCGATTTCTCTTCTGCATAAATTCCCTACAGAAAAACAATGATAATGTTAAACGTACCTGGACACTGAAGACGTTGAAGTCGCAGTAGAGGACACTAAAGTCACAATAGAGGATGTTGAATTCGCAATAGAGGACGTTGAAGTCGCAGCATAGGATGTTGAAGTCGTCGTGGAAGACCTCTGCAAAAAAAAAATCAACACAAAAATTAAAACCAAATTAAAAAATCTACATAAATTAAAAAATCAACAGAAATTAAAACCAAATTAAAAACAACAACAACAAAAAATTATAGAAATTTGGTATCTTACCTCCTTGAGCTTAATGCACACGAGAATGTTGGACAGAAGTGAGCGCACGAGACTGTTGGATAGAAGTGAGCACACGAGACTGCTGGACAAAAGTGAGCGCGCGAGAATGCTGGACAGAAACGAGCGCGCGGTAAATGTGAACAGAAACCCATAAAAGGTTGTGGGCGATATATTTATAAAACAATAGTTCCTGGTTATAACTCCTGCTTGCCATTTCCAAACTCGTGAAAAATATACTCGTTGATTGTCGTCGCACGTCACAATGTAACCAGGTTCAGTGTTTAGTTTGGTCAAATTCAATAGTTGGTCAAACTCCCGAATTGCTTCGATCGAATATGACAAGAGTTCTTACCAACTATGGAGGAAAAATTTCCTCATTCGAATTGTCACACAAAAGCTACCCATCTTCTATTTTCACCTATAAAGATAGGGATATTGAGAAATCCATATAAAGAGTTAGGTCATGTCCTCTGCTTCAAAGAACACCAAGAACTCATGCTTCAGGTGTGGTGGGTTTTCCTACCTCATATATCCAGCGTGAGCGTATAAAATCAAGTGTTTGGAAAGAATTACATAGTCACGCAATTTACAATGTCAGGAACAATAAGACAAAGAATGTGGTCAGTTAAGGATAATATCAGTCACAAGCAACTTAAAGGAGTTTATAAGATTGACTGTTCGTGTGGAAAAAGTTATATTTGGGAAATTGAGTGTTTTTTGCAAAAGAGAGTGAAAGAACATGGGGCCGATATTAAGAATGAAAGATCTCATACCTCAGCCCTTGTAAAGCACTCCTCGAAAATTAAGCATCATGTTTGTTTAGAAAATGCCAAACTTATCGCAAGAGAGGAACACTATCAGAAAATAAAGATCAAAGAAGCTCTTGAGGTTATTAAGCATCCTCATAATCTCAACAGGGATGGAGTGAGTGAAATAAGTGGTAGCTGGCTTCCTCGGATCAAATAGATTGGTTCTTCGGGTTCGTCTTCCCAGGTATAGTATCTCAGGTATATTTTTCTCCTCCCATAATCATTAAAATTCTTTGGAATTAGGATTTAATAATAAAATAGTAGAAACAACAACAATAATAATTAATATTAAAAAATTTTAAAATTAATTAAATATTCATCACAATAATTGATTAATAAGCTAATAAATAAATAATAAATTAGTATTTAGCACTTAATCCTATAATTAACATTTTATTAAAATTAATTTAATTAACTAAAAATTAACTATTTATTCATTAATTAATAATTTTAGAATTAGGCTTTCATAAATATAATCATCCTAACAATTATTTTTAGAAATTAAAATTTTAATAATTATTGAAAAATAACTAATTAAATTAAAAATTAATTAATTAATTTTAATTAAATTTTTAGGGTTTAATAATAGAAATAATAAAATAATAATAATAATTAATATTAATGAATTAAAAAATCAATTAAATATGTATTCATCACAATAATTGAATATTAATAAGTTAATAAATAATTAATATTCATTATGTAACCCTATTTTTCTGAGTAACACACACATATATATAACTAAAAAGATCTAAAAAGATTATTAATTATTATTAGTAATTTTGAATAAATATTATTAAATAGAAATTATTATTTATTATTATTATTATTAATTATTATTAATTATGACTAATAATTATTAATAGTAATAAATATCATTGTTAATAAATTACTTAGTTAATAACTAAAAAATAATATTAAATTAATTAAAAGCAATTTTGTATAATTTAGGTTCAGTTTTTGGTTGGCTTTCATTTTTTTTTCTCCCCAACCCTATTACTATTTATCTCTTTGTCTGCACTTTCTTTCAATAATTCATTAAAAAATAATCTTGAAGATGAATCCTTGTTGGGATTCGAAACATCGACAAATTTCTTATAATACTATGGATAATCCAGATCATTCTTCTCCAAGTCTTTAAAAGATTTTAAACAAAATTAATAAATAAATATATTTGGAAAAGAGAAAATTAACCTACACAATTTATATTTATTGATTTAAATCTATATTGGATTGTATTTGTATTTGTATTAAATTTATTAAATCTATTTTTCTAAAGTTGAAGAAAAGTCAAAATGTCAGCATTGTCAAAGAACTGGTCATATAGAAGATCAATGTTTTGATCTATATCCTTGTCACCATTGTGGCAAGAAGAATCACTCGTCAGAGAGATGTTGCAAGTGAAACAAACCAGTCATGTTAAAGATTGATTATGCATGGATTGATCCATGGGAGTGGTTCTCAACAATCAAAATATTGTATATGTTTTATAAAAGAAATCAATCTCACATGAAAACAAAAGAATTCATTAATTTAAATATTTTTTCATTATTTAAAATAAATTAGCAATAATGGCTTTGTTGATTTTCACTGTGTCCTCAGGGGATAGTATGAGATTGTTAAGAAACTTTAACAATTGAATACTTTGCTCCATTTGAACTCACTAGCTTGCATTTCATGTTCGCTTGTTTTTTTCTTCAACGGGATGAGGGTGTCAGATGCACCCAAGTTCAAATGACTTATTATGAATTTTAAAGAACTCAACCCCCTATCAATTTGACTTAATGACTAGCTTGGATGTCGGGTTCAACCGAGAATACACCCTTACAAACATTTCTTGAGCTCTCAACTCATTTCTCTCAATAATTCTCAACTTAATTTAGACCCAAATTTGAACTTTTATATTTAATTTTAAAAATTAGAGACTTCACTCAACTTAAATTAAACTATTCATAAATTAAGCTTGACTCAATTACGAAAATGAATTTTCAAACCCCTGAAAGTAAAAACATTACTTCTAGTTACAACTTTATCAATCCAAAAATATCTTCTTCATACAAAATACATTAATACAAAATTTTTATACAAAATTAAAAATTTGTAACCCCACCTCTCAGAAAAAATAACCTTATTACTCCACTCTCTCCAAAAGAGATAAAAATTAAAAAAAAAAAATTTAATTTTAAAATGGTAACACACCTAATCTCTCCAAAAGAAATACTTTAAATAATTTTAAGACCACTTCAAACTCAATTATAACATTCTCATATCACACATATGCAATGATACCAAAGTAATTTGTGGGAACTATGCATAATTTATGAAGTAAACAAGTCAAACTTTTCCCTCCATTAATAAAATAATGCTCATGATTAAACCATTTGAAATAATTGGGGTGCATGTATGAGATTTTAATAATACCATCCACTTGTGCAAAAAAGTTTTTAACGTGGGCTCAAAGCATTTGTAGGCTGGTCACCATTTGTTAACGTGGGCTCAAAGGTGCCAACAACTTTAACCTCTTCAGAAAAATACATATATATGAAAATCTTTAGCAGCAATACAATGACGCTCACGGTCCAAGTCACATAGCTCTAAATTCTTTGTTCCAATATGCAACTGTTCCATACAACGAATCGTTAAATAGGTCTCTGGCACAACAAGCTGACGTAGCAGAAACCACTATTCCTATAATCTTTATTTTGCGAATTGAAATCTACAATAAACACGAGGATTCTAGATCGTCACGCGATGCTACAAAGTCAGAACACTTAATCATATGGCTGTAGAATTAAAACAACTCCTCCTATCATACATGCTAAAGACGTTGACTCAATTGATGCTTCCATTGCAAACTGTTGCAGATATCCTCCAACATAGGTCACAACACCATTGATTCAGTGAGGCCCTAAGGACCAAAATGCTTTGATACCAATTGAAAATAATAAATGAAAACAAAAAATAATTCAAGAAAAAGAAACTTTGCCGAAAAGGGATTTTAAACCTGATTGTATATTCACAAATAATGATACATCTTTCTCTCACGAATGAGGCCTCATATTATAGAATTGAGGTTCTCATAAAATATTACCAATTTGGTTAATTGGCTGAACCTTCTCCATAAATTTCTCCGCAATATGTCTATGAATATATACACAAATATCTTAGTTGATTTTGTGTGATTTCATCCCTAACTTCTCTCATTATCCTCATTTTTGGTCATACATAGACTTCTAGAGTAAGTCTACTTTCATGATTAATAATTTCATAATTTTATTATTTTGTGAATACTTGGACTTATTGATTGTTTATGTGAGTATGAGGGTAACATATCTCTTGCACCCTTCCAAATCCATAGCTAAAGATTTGTGTGATACCCAAAAATAATCGGGGTGTGTTGAATCTACCAATGTCATTAATTGATCCTCTATCTTGATAAGCTCCTCTATATTTTTCCCTTTTTGTGTTCTCTCCCACTGTCTAACCGCCATCTTGAGCTCCCTTAGTTTATGATAAATCAAATCCAATTTTGTATCCCTATTTTCCAACATAAGTCACCCACTTAGATCTTACTAGATCCATGAAAGCCTTGTTTTGTGTGATTAAATTTAAAGGGTAGCCCTATCCACTCCCCATCGCTACGCCAATGCAGGATAATAGCTTCATGGTTAGATAACCCACAACAACAACCAATGAAAGAAATAAACCCTACTCTTCCACCAGATTCTCGAGGATCAAAAAACGATCCAGTCGTTTAGCGATGCCATCTATGCCAGATTGATCGTTTCTTTAGGTCGGTTTGAGGGGCACCGACACAATGTCCACTAGGTGACTAGTACCAAATAGGTCTTTGAAATATGTTTCAAGATGATCTTGTCTACACTAAGCACCCCATTTTCAATTGCAACCACAATAAGATTCATGTCACTAGCTAGGATTAATGAGCCAATTTTCAAAATATTGCATCCATGTGTGCTTAAATTTAAAGGGTATCCCCATCCACTCCCCATCACTACTCCAATATATCATAATAACATCATGGTCATATAACCTTGCAACAACAACCCATGAACAAAATAAACTTTGCTCTTCCACCCGATTCTCGTGGATCGAAAAATGATCTAGCGGTTTGGCGATGCCATCCAGGACGGTATGAGAGGCATAAACACAATGTCCACTAAGTGATTAGTACCAAATATGTCTTTGAAATATCTTTCAAGATGATCTTGTATACACAAAGAACCCCACTTTTCAGCTGCAACCACAATAAGTTTCATGTCACTGGCAAGGACTAATGAGCCAATTTTCAAATTACTACATCCATCCATGCGATTCCATAAGCTCCATCATGCTAAATATGGAGCATAAATGTTTAATGTATGAAAACGGTGCTTAGAACTCCTGGCGAAGCCCGATAGAAAAATTCTTGCAAATGATTTATATGCCAATAAATCAACAACACCTGGATCCCAAATCATAGCTAATCCCCTAGATTTTCCTTAAACATCTAACGCACAAACTTGCCATCCAGGAAATATATTTAACAAAATTGGCCAGGTCTTATGAGAAACCATCATAGTTTTTTGTAATAGTGTGATCGAGGGTAATTGAGTCCCAATCAAAATTCTTAAGGCAAGACATTTTGAGGCCGCCTTTAGCCCTCTAATGTTAATAGATAATATCTTCATATGGGATACATTTCCTCAGGCATATAGTCTCTAAGAGCCCGTATGGGAGAAGTATTACAAGGAAGGGATCGAGCAGGAGGGACACCTAATGAGTTCTTATGTAAACCAGAAGTATTAATATCAGGTGACAAAACCGACTTCTTCTGGCTCACCTATGCTTTCTAATAGTGACATTACGTCGAGAGTTAGGATTAATAAGGATAGCATCCCTGGTAGAATCTTTAGAATGAATGGATAAAGGTTCCAAGTCAATTGTTGGGTTGAGACGCAACAACTCATGTCATTACCCACAAAATTAGTGGGCAAAAGAGGACTCGAAAACAGGCCAAATTGAATAACAAGAGAATGTAGCATAGGATAAGAATTAGTCCCCCCTGGTGTGGAGGTACTAGCCCCCCCTGTTGAATGACATCCACCGATATAGAAGGACATTTCAGGTGGATAAGGAAGGTAGGAGAGAATAGATGATATTCCATCAAAACTGGTAGGTATACAAGGATTAGAAAATGAAGGTGAATAATTGTGATCACACCACACCTTTCTGGAGTATTTGAAATATGACCAACATAGATAAAAGATGAAGGAACATTTGAAGGACGAGATATAAAACGTCCATTACATAAAATAGATGAAAAATCCTTAACCGAATCCTCAACCACATCAATTCCAGAATTAATAGGAATATTTGATACTATATGAAGAGATATATATTTTCCATTCAACAAAGTAGATGCAACATTCTTGACTGAATCCTCTAACAATTCAATTCCAAAATTAATAGGAATATAAGGTATAATAGGAAAAAAATCACATGTTTTACTTGATAGTTTAGGAAGAGTGGACTTAATCCCATTTGTGGAAGCAGAAACAATAGTTGTAGCTCTTACCTTCTCCAACGGATGTGGTGCCACTAGCTGATGATCAAGTCGTCCATTTAAGTCAAAACGACGAGGAAAAGTCACCAGTAGATATATAGTCTCATGGCATCCCATGCATCTGAATGGAATTCCCCAAAAATTAATGTGTTGATGAATGTTATGTCCATACCAACATAAATCCAATGCAATAGGTAGACCACCAACAAAGTCTACTTTCACTAGCATCCAAGTGATCCTTTTATCCAATTACCATGGGCTAGGTTCCTTTAAATAAGAGAATTTTCCGATGGATTTCCAATTTCAACTAATGTTGGTTGTCACCATAATTCAAGTGGAAGGCTATGCAGCATGGCCCATAGATTTTTTACAAGGAACCTCCTTAAAATGTTTGAAACCCACATGCCAAGGCTAGAGAGAAATAAAACTATGACCTGCAACCCAAGAAGAAGCCAAAATATTTTCCACATAATATAGATGTAGAAAATGGAAGAAAAACCAATTGTTGAATAGGATACTAATCTTTGATGCATAATTGATGATTGGCTTCCACTGCGACTTCATCCAATCCTTCATATGATAACCATCCATCCTTGAATAGATCCAATGAGTGACCAAATTCCATTGTTGTAAGCCTACTACACGGTCCCAAAATACATCAATGCCAAAAGTGAGTCTATGAATCTCTCCCGCTGATTTTACTGGTTTATTTTTGTGTGAATGCCGAGATGGTGGCAAAAATGGAGGAACCAGAGAAGGAATGACAACCTGAATTAGTAGATCAAGAAAGGTAGAGTGGGCCCCCACATCAGATGAATGATCCGATGTCATATCAACAACCAATGGTCACAATAATTGATGTTCTACCTCCATGGCCGCACAGACAAGAGCCACATCATTAGGAGAGGAAGGCTCATGCATGCTACAGACATCTGTCCATCCATCCACAAAGAGAGATGCCCCCATCCAATTTGTACTGATAGCACTTCCAATTAAGAAATGACAGTGAAAATCCACCCGGAAAAGTTGTGTCCAAAAACCAAATTAGATCACGCATCCAAATGAAAATGGCAAGAAGTGATCCAATGAATAAATCGAAGTCCAAGTCAGAAAAACCCCAAGAAAACCAAATGGACAATGTGGCCAGGTTGTGAAATCCACAAATGTAGACATATGAATATGCCCAAAAAAATAAACCACATCACCGATTGTTACTCACAATGTCCCAAGAGGAAGCAAGGTTCAAAATTGAACACGTCACAACACTTCAAGAGGGGTCTTGCACGTCCTAGAAGTGTGAAGCTAAAATCAAGCGTAAAAAAATGTTAATTTGTATTTATATTGGTTTTTTTTTTTTAATAATATCACAAAATTACTTGTGAAGGAATACAACTTGTCAGATATATATTACAGACTCTAAAGTACCAACATGGATGGTAAGATTCATGCCGTGTTGTAGATATATTAACATTTTCTTGGTTTACCCTAATCTACGAAACTACCAACCAACGTCTATTCAAACCGGGTTATTATATCCACATTATCCTGCAAAGCGCATCATGAATCCACCAAATTTCACAACCATCATTTCAACTATGTGTAGGTAATAAATGGAGTGTAATGGAGGATGTTGCATTGATAAAAATCATAATGGCGACAACTTTAAGGATGCAAAAAAATTGGAGGGGGTTGTATTATGTAATAGTGTAACTTGTAACGCACTCTTGACTCTTGAAGATTTGGTATTGAAATTTTCATCTAGATCACTGCTCGAGTTTTAAATACCAGACTCTGCATTGGAGATAAGCCAAGGTGGAAGCTCATTAAGTATTCTCTCAAACCCATCCACTGGTTTTGCACAAGCCAATCGATTTTGCAGGCCTCGTTTTTTTTTTAATGTTTTTCCTTTGAATTTTATGGGATTAAAATTGCACAGTTCATAATAGGAGAACCTAAGTAGTAGAGAGAGGCCCCTTATAGCCTAAAGTGGTACTAAATCTACTAATAAAATTCTTACATAATCTCAGTCTCCTCCTAGTTCAATTTTTCAGAAATAACTCTCAACACAAATATGAATGCAAAAAAAGGTTATAGATCCCAATACAAATATTATCAAAGAAGTTGTAAGCATACCATTGAATGAGGCTATATATAGAAAGAGTTTCACCCTCTTCTTAGACGATGTTTGGGAACACGATGATGAATTGTTAGATTAATTGGGTGTGATCCAGCTAATTGACCACTTCTACTCCAAAAATTATTGTGAGCTCCAGGAATTACATAACACTCTTGGAGATGAAAATTGTGAAGGAGTCCACAATCGAAGTGGGAAACTTGATAGAAAATGATAGTTGGTAGTTGTTTTTTTATTATTCTTTTCCATATAATAATGGAAATGTGTCAATGTGCATTGATGAGGAAACGACCAAGGTTGTGTGCCACAAGTGTGGAGGGCTTCCCCTTGCCATCAGAGAAATAGGGAGAGAAATGCAAGCATTACTGATGCAAAGGAGTGGGGGTTCGTTGTCGAAAGGTTTCCAAATGATAGACCAAAGACGATCAAGTTGTATATGATTTCCTAAGGTTTGAAGGAAAATCTGAGACTGGCCTTCATGCCTGACTGCAGAATTTATATCAAGTGTAAAGAAGAAGAGAAGACTATAATATATATATTTTTCATATGCTTGACTCATGGTATGGGTTTGAGTAAGGTATTTTTGTATTAGGTCAATGGACTTCTTCTTTATGTCCTCTAGGATATGTTCCTCGTTTATGAAGTGTCAAAATCTAATTTGTATGCCTCCAAACTGTCACATAAACCTTGAATATTGCACCCAGAAGATGATCAAGAACAATGTTGGAAAACCCCTCAAGTCAACCTCCTTAACGCTAGAAAAATCTCTCTACAAGTCGGCCTATAAAATAGTGTTCAAGTCGGCCCCTCTACATATGAACAGGTCGACTCAACTACAGACAAAAACAACTATATGTATACCCTAGTCATACTACGCAAAAAAACAGAGTCCATAGCTCGCATTTTCTTTTGTGTTTCAGACAAGTTTTAAAGACAAAAAGAAGCAGATTGCGAACTATTTTGTGAAGGAAAATTGCAGATAAGTTTGAAGCAGATTGCAGACTATTCTGTGGAGGAAAATTGCAGATAAGTCTGAAGCAGATTGCAGACTATCCTGTGGAAGGAAATTGCAAATTGTTCTAAAGAAAGTTGTGGATTTCAGAGAGAAATTAAGTGTGGATAAACGGATAGTTCTGAAGAGTACTGTGGTCACATCTGAAGTGAAACATAAGCATAAATAAATCTGGCATAGTTGTGAAGTCTAAACAATGTTAAAGTACAAAGTGTGAATATGATTTTGGGTTTTTTTTTTAAGTTGTCTATGCAGAAGAGATTGCGTTCTAAAGGTGCAGTCAAGTCTGTGATGTAAATAGATGCACTCAAAGTGGAATAGTGTCTGTCACATATGAGTGGAATGATCTTATCTCCAATAACTATGTATACAAGAAGAAGTGTTTGAAGATACAATTCAAAGACTGAGTTCTCTTGTGGTAGTGCAGGTCAGTGCAAGGTGGTACATGAAAGAAAGATCAGCATTGGGAAAGTCACTTACTCAAGTAAGTATCTATTAATTTATCTAAATCTTTCAAAATGAATCATTGTATAGAGAGCAACAAATTGGTTGGTTTATCAAACTTTAATGCATGTAAGAAAAGGACAGATTTGAATCTAATTTAAAATGAAGTTATGGGCTCCATAGAAGGAAATACAATTCAACCTCCAAAAGAAGATATTCTAGCATATACCAAATACATGAAGGGAGGCATAAGGGCCTGAAGGATTCTTATAGAATACATAAAAGACCCTCTCATTCCCTATGTTTCAAAGCTAGAATCCTCAAAATAAATATATGATAAATTGGTGGAACTATTCTCGAAAGGTTCTACAAAGGAAATAATATCCCTGAGACAAAAACTATACAAATTGAGAATGTCAAAGGAAGGAATAATTCCATATCTGACGGAGATTTTCGCAATATGAGATCAACCACCGAAGTTGGGAGAAGTAATGTTTGATAGAGAAATACTCACTATGGTACAAAACGCTTTACCGAAAGAATGGAGAGGTTTCAATTCAAGTATAGATGGGAGAGTAGAAGCTGTGCGATTCCAAATTCTAGGTAAGATAGAAGAATCAAGATTGAAAGAAGGATCAAGTGTAGGGAATGAAGCCTTTGCCGCCATGTCCAGGAAGAAAGGAAGATTCGGTAAATTTGGTCCTCAGAATAAGAAAAGAAATGTGGACAAAGCATGATGCTTTGGATGTAATGAACTTGGGAATTATAAATGAGACTGTCCTAAATTTAGAAAGGACAAGAGGAAAAAGTAAGAAGCCCATGTCTTAGATATAAGATAAGAACTTGATGCAAATAAATCTAAGAAAGAAGAAGCGAGGGATTTCCACTATGATTGAGATCATATTCTCCTTTAAGTGATTTATGTTGGTTGTAAAATAGTATGATAGGAAGCAATGTATATTATATCATCATGATCGAAGCAAGGTAGGAGCTCTCGATGAAGAAAATCCTGGAAAACCTCACGAATATCATACTGATGAAAGGCAGTTATCAAGATCAAGGGTCATCATGAAAGTTGGTGTTGATATTTTTTAATGGATTTCTCTATGAATTCACTGATTAGAAATATAGCGCAATGGTTTCATTAAGAATTCCATGCTACTAGGATGTGATGAAATATTGATGGAGCAGGCCAAGGGAATGAAACTCTTAATTCTAGTAAAAATAATGCAGGATGACTTAAATGAAAAAGGTATGAGGTATGAATATATTTATATGATGACACTGGATGTTGTGAAGTCATGTCATATGGTTGCAGGTAATATACTTCTATATTTAGAAGTATGATCTATGAAGTAGGATCTCTCGATGCAATGACACATGAAATCAACATAATATATCCTCATATGGAACATTAGGTGGTTGTATATGAACGAGGAACTAGAAAATCTGTAAGTTCCTAGGAATGAAGAATGTGCAAAAAGGAAGAGATCATGAAATGCAACCATGTCAAGAGGCAGTTATCATCCAGAATCCAAGAAGATGTGACTAGGAGATCTCCTGGGAGGATATGTAGACTGAAAAAATTCTGGTAAAGAAGAAGACCCTCGACAAGACATATCTTTAGGAGATGTTTCAATCAATAGAGTAATGCTCGATGCCTACAAGAATATGTCATGGTGAAATATCATCAAGAGGTAATTCTTGATTGAGAACAAATGCATATGTTTATCCGGGATAATTTTATACAGTGGATGCCAATCATGAAGGATGTAAGATCCCTTGGAGATGATTCGAAGGAAAGCAAAGATGGCATAAAGGTGGACCAGATGAGAAAGACTCGAAGAATCATTTTCTCGATGGCTTCGATGGCACCATAACTCAAAGTGATGGATGATATGTTTCCTAGGTTAATCGATCAAGATTCTTCAATATCAAAATCCATGACATCGAGGGGAGGAATTCTTCATGAGCAGTACCGGTCAGTTCACCATTGTTGCTGCGTTAGAACCTCAAGTTGAGAGAGTCTGTGTTTTCTATACTAAGTTACTGAAGTATGTCCTTCCTAAGTTAAGAGGGAGTGACATTTGTGATTCTCGAATGCATGTGTCATGCACTAGAGCAGGACTAACAAATGTAAGTCTTAGTGAAGGCCATGTCGAGAGAATGGATAAACACATAATTTTGGTCTTCACTTGGAAGACAGAATGGAGGATTGGGTAATCATATGGCATTTGATACTCTTTGAGAAGGTGATAGGGCATTCAAGATAAGAGTAGTCGAAGACCGATATTATTTGAGGGTCGGCTACCCAAGAGAAGAATAGTCCAAGAAGGTCATAATCTGGGAACACCTGGGTGGAGTATGTACCTTGAAGAGACAATTACTATGGTATCTATAAGTCATGCGTCTCACCAGCATTGTAGCCCATTGTCTCATTGAGAGATGGGGTTGTTAGTCAAGGCCTTGCACTAGGACAATGTTGGTTGATATGATGCTATACAGATGCGATTACCAATCTAATTCTTCTTATGAGATTCTTCAGTTTGAAAGTGACCATGTACCTATATGAATACCTTCCTAGTTAAGAGGGAGAGTTGAAAAGTGTAACTAGGATTGGTCTTCATATTGACTATGTAATTATGTATTTATGTAAAGAAGAAGACAAGATTATAATATATATATATTTGATATGCTTGACTCATGGGTTTCATGAGCAAGGTTTTCAGTCAAAGGACTTCTTCTTGATGTCCTCTAGGGATATGTCTTATGGTCATAAATTGTATTAATTAAGTGTTATTTTTATGAAGTGTTAAATTCTAATTTGTATGCCTCTAGACTATCACATAAACCTTGAATATTGCACCCAGAAGATGATCAAGAACAGGGTTGGAAAACCCCTCAAATCAACCTCCTTAACATTGGAAGACTCTCTCTACAATTCGGCCTATAAACTAGTGTTCAATTCAGCCCCTCTACATATTAACAGGTCGGCTCAACTACAGACATAAACAACTATATATACGCTAGTCATACTGCGCAAAAAAACAGAGTCTGTAGCTTGCAATTTATTTTGTGTTTTAGAGAATTTTTAAAGACAACAAGAAGCAGATTGCAGACTGTTTTGTGGAAGGAAATTGTGGATTGTTGTGAAGCAAGTTGTGGATTTCAAAGAGAAATTAAGTGTGGATAAATGGATAGTTCTGAAGAGTATTGCGGTCACATATGAAGTGAAACATAAGCATAATGAAATTTGTCATAGCTGCGAAGTCAAGACATCGTTAAAGTACAAAGTGTGAATATGCTTTTGGGTTCTGTTTTTGAAGTTGTTGATGCAGAAGAGATTGCAGTTTAAAGGTGCAATCAAGTATGTGATGTAAATAGATGTACTCAAAGTGGAATAGTGTCTGTCACCTATGTGTTTGTCACCTATGAGTGGAATGGTCTTATCTCCAATAATTATGTATACAAGAAGAAGTGTTTGAAGATACAATTCAGAGACCGAGTTCTCTTGTGGTAGTGCAGGTCAGTGCAAGTTGGTACAGAAAAGAAATATCAGCATTGGAGGAAGATTTAGAAAGCAGTGACAAGGTCTTAGAGGCATTCATAGGTCAGGGTTGGAGTCTTGGTCATGGTACTTGTCATTTGAAGATCTATAAGAAGAATTACTTACGGATTTTCCTCTCCAAGAGGGAGAGGTTTTGCCCTGGCTCTAGGAGCCTAATTCTTGTGTCTCGTGTATTCTGATAATTGACTTGATGAAAGATTAAATAAACTAACGAAGGAAAGACATAAGTAACTCAGGGTAACCTCACAAGTAATTGTCGAAAGAATTTGAATTAATCACTAGCCCTCCAAATTCTCAATAATGTTGAGCTACGACACACTTGGAAGCTATGATGCTCATCTCCAAGCTTGGGGTTTCTTTACTTAGGTGTTGCCTTCTTAGAAGACTGAGTTGTTTGAGTCGAAACAAAGGCGATTTTTACGGATGGGAGAAGGATTCCTTGGAAAGGTGGTGGAAGATAGGGTGAATCTTTTGTTACACCATTTTTTGGTCATCTAACCTATTATCATTATATGGACCCAAGTACACCATGTAAGACCAATTTTACCCTAATTAAAATTGCTTTCACTATGTAAAATAACTTAATAAAACACATTTATTAGGTTGTTTATGGTCTAAACAGGAAACCCCAAGGGGAAATATTAAACAAATCTATATTTGTTTGGTTTTCCTCATGGAATAATTAATTAAAAAATAATTTAATTATTATTCCGAGTCATATTTAACCCAAAACAAGGAAATTAATTAGATAAATCCTTATTTATCTTATTATTTTCTAGGAATAATTATTTAAACCTTATTTAAATAATATTCCTTGTTAAATTTGACTAAATAATTTTTAAATAATTGAATAAATCATTATTTATTCAATTATCATTCAACCACTTCCTTAAAATGATAAATAAATCATTTATTTATTTATTATTTACAAATAAAAGGATTTGACCCAAGTCAAATACCTTTCCCCTCCAACAAATATAATAAAATATTCCATAAAAGGTGGATCTAGATTTGGTTAATATTATTTTAATCATGCACCAAGATCTAGAATGACCTAATATTTTGTTATAAATAAAAGGGTTTTTCCTACCATTCTTCACCTTTTGTTGCCTCTTAGATCACTCTGGATCTACACTCTTGGTCTGAATTTGAGCCATTATCATTGTCATATTTTACATTATTTGCTTTGTGAGCTCCCTTTGAGTTCTATGTTTGTATGGGTTTTCTACACCAATAAGAGAGAGAAATTCTAGATCTGAAGTGCTGAGGACTTCCAAGAACCCATCCCATTGAGGAGAATTGGAAACACCTTTCTTGTTTTCCTCCCAGGTGCCCTTAATATAAAATTCTTTAAAACATATTATTCTTGTCTTGTTTATTGGATGCATGGAGCAAAACCTTATTTTCTTATTTTAATGTCTTTTTATGCATAGATCTAGATTTTGCAGCATTTGTCTTGATCAACTTTCCTACGAATCTGAAGATATTTACTTGCCATTTTTGTTATTTAGGGCTATAAGTTATGCGCTAGCTAAAGTGGTCTTTTTTCGTACGCTTTGAATAAAGATTCATACTATGAGATACTAGTGATCAAATTTGAAGGGATGGTCTTAATTTCAATTAGGACATATATTCATACAACCCTTCCTTAATTCAAATATTAAAACAAAAATGTTTCAATTGACAACAATATACAATATTTCGTTTCATTTTTAATCAAATTTAACATGATATATATATTATTATTTTCTTTTATCTAAAAAATGTTTATAATTTTATTAATAAAAAAATTATAATATAAAAAATTTTAATAAAAAATGTTTACATCTAACATATAACATCTAACATCTAATATCTAACTCATACACATCCCTTTCATTATCTTGCAGTAGTAAGTGCCTCTTGGAGAAAAATTCATAACACACGACACATGCATCACATCTACAAATATATAACCATTCTATATTTTTATATTTTTGTTCTTTTGATATTATTATAACGCTATTACCATTTTGAAAAAGATAAATGAAATGTTAAAATATTCACTTGAACATGGCGCACATAGAAATCATGAATTCTTTGATTAGTCATGGTAATTAAAATATATTAATGGCTATGTTGCATGAGTTTCTTGAACGTGGAAACATTGGGAACTTGGGTATGGGTGTCTGGAACGGCTAGAGGTTTCCCTAAAAATTACAGGAAACGACTAATTGGGAGCGGTAATATTATTATAAAAAAATGTTTTTTTTAATTACATAATTTATCTGTGGAATGCAGTAATGTGGCATATGGGTCTGATACTTTGTACTTGTCAAAGAAGCATCAATGTTACTAATTCTAGAAATGTTAGACACATCATTGATGCATTTACTAACTTAATATAAATTTTTATTATGAAAAAATATAAAATCTTTGCAAGAACTAGCCCAAAGAGTCTCTCTAAAACTGAAAGGAAATGAAACTAACATATTAATGGCAAGAGAAATTTCACATAAGGGAAGAAAGAAACCAGAGTTTAGACATCACGGAAAACATGACTGAAAAATGAAATAGGCCACAGAAAGGACAGAAAAAAGAATAAATCCTTGAAAAGTTAAAGCCCTCACTATTGGAGTTTAAATGTCTAGAAAAACAAACTATTTGGAAACTCACTGAGGTTACTGGCCACAGAGAACCACTACTTCAAGCACTATTTGCAAATGAATACAAGGTTGTGCTCTTAAACAAGTTAAAAATTATAGTGATGGAGTGAATGGAGGAAAAACTTTATGCCAGATTGTGAGTGAGTTTGGCAAGAAAAAGACTTTTTTTGTGTGTACTTTGAGAAGAGAATTTTTTTTTGGCGGATTTTGGGGCAAATTTACAGAAATGAAGTTTCTTTTTTGGTAAAAATTACTAAAAACGTTTAAGGAAGTTTTGTTTTGGGGGCAAGTTTTGTTGGACACGCCCGAACGTCAATCATCATAGTAGTCAAAGATTCTGGAACGTGCCCCAGCTCTAGTCGCAGCTCCTACCGAAAATGGTAAGTTCCCATAGAGTTCCAAAGCTCCCGGGAACGGAGGAACCTCTAGAACGAGTTTCCCATTTCTCAGGAGCGGTTCTCGTGCAACAGAGGATTATGGTAAATATAATTACTTAGTAGATAATGCTTATGTAAAATATAGATATTATCATGGTATTATAGCACTTTGTTTTAAAATAATAAAAATATTATGCTTTTATATAAAATATAATTAATAAAAATATATTTTAAATAACGAAAAATTATTTAAATTTATGAAAAATATTATTTAGAAAAATTTATTTAATAGATTTAAATTTAATATATATTTAAATAAATAAATATAAATTAAATTGTGTAGGTTTATTTTCTTGTTTTCCAAATATATTTATTTATTAATTTTGTTTAAAATATGATAAAGACTTGCTAGAATTGTAAATTTATGATGTTTTGTTTATATAACTTGAATGATTACCATTTTTTCAAAGTGTTAAATCCACTATATCTTCAAAAATACATTTTAAATAATTAAAAATCACATTATATATGTATATATGTGGAAAAAAACTCAAAACATAAAACAATTAAATAGAATGCAATATAAACACTTTTAACTATTACATTAAAATTAACACACTACTAAATATTTACGTCCAGTGTAACATAAAACAACACACCAATAATTTACATCCACTATACCATGAAACCTGGACATGCCAAAATACAATATGATTATTGAATTATTCCCTCGAGTTAAACTGCTAATCCACATCAAAATAGATACACATCATTACATGATAACAACTAGTTCTCGAAACAATATAATTTCAATCACACTCAACGAAACAACAAATTTTGTTTATGATCCACATAGAAAATGTTGAGAAGCACCCATAAAGAAGTCATGCACTCTAGCGAGGCACTCACTTGTTCTTGTGTTTCTTTTAAATATATAAACATCATGTTTTATAAATCTAGCCTACATGGCACACGATACAATATGTGAGGTTGCTTGCATGTTAAAATTATTTTGTAAAGACAAACCAGAGGAAAAAAATTCACCAAATATGATCTTCAACGCATTTCACCATATTTATTTTAATGAAACCCATGCATGTACCAATTTTTCATAACATGAACTAAACTAATTGGTGTAAAACTCTATGTGGAACCTCTTACTGGATTGAGAATAGATCTTTTGAAAAAAATTCACCAAATATGATCTTCAATGCTTTTCACTATATTTCTTTTAATGAAACTCACGCATGTACCAACTTTTCATAACATGAACTAAACTAATTGGTGTAACAATCTATGTGGAACCCCTTACTGGATTGAGAATAGATCTTTTGACATACATATTCATTGCTCTCTCCATTCTCTCCTAGAAATATTACATCTAGTGAGTGTTATAAGCCATCAATCTAACGTCGTGAAAGGAGACTTGAAAAACTACACTTTTGCGCAACTTTAAACATTGATAAATTGAAAGATGAAGAGGAAGAAATGGAAATGGTTGATTTTCTGGAAATGGGTACTCCAGAATGTCAAAGAAATGGAAATGGTTGAATGGTTACCCCACAAAATCAACCATTTCCATTTCTTTCCCTTCATAAACCAATCTATTAGTATTTCAAGTTGCATACCTGTTCATTTTTTCAAGTCTCGCTTGACTATGTTGGACTGCTCATTTATCTACTGATAGGTTGATATTTTGCTAAAGAGAATGGAGACAACAATGAATCTCTATGCATAAAATATATTCTCAAACCAATAAGGGTTTCTCCCAGAATGTTACTAGTTGAAGGCAATATTATTCTCCTTGCAGCGAAAAAACAAAAATTAAACTTTGAGTATGAAGATTTATTTGACTCCGCTAAAGGTTCACAAGATTGTAAAATATCCCAAAAGAGAAACGTTTGGGCTTGGAAATTTACAAATGCCAAGTAATCTAGACATTAGTGTATTTTAATATTTTGTGGGCTAATAAAAAACATGAAGAATTGTTGAAGATAATGGAGAAACTTAATTAGAGAGAGTTGGTGCACTAGAACCTTAGTTTAGGAGTTTGTTCCTATTTCTTAGGTATTGGTTCTAGCTTCCCTATTTTCATGTAAACTATATATTGATTGATTTGTAATGATAATGTAGAGCGACTTGTGGATGTAGTCCCTCCTGGTCTAGTCTCTTAGAGTAGAGCTAACCAATATTGCTTTCATTAATTTTATTCTTCCATTTTTATCATGTTATCAGAGCTTCAAGGTCGAATCAAAGCCATAGTGCTTTTGATCCCTGTGAGTATCTAGGCATAAAAAGAGAAGCCCTAGATGACCTGAGTGTAGTTGAGTGAGGCTGTTTTTGTTTCTCAGGAGAAAATGTCGATCATCGCATTCGTTGAAGGCACAAACGCACCGATCAATGCATACCTTTTCCAGAGAACAATGTTGATCTCTAAAATCAGCGCGAAGAAGCTTGGAGAAACAACGTTGATCTGTTTTTTCCTTACGAGGATTCTACCCAGTGTGACCAACGTGACATCTGGATGATTGTAGGGCATCTATTGAGCCATAGAGCTCATGAAAGAAGAGCCAGTGTGCTCAAATTGAAGGAGCCAGAGAGATCATGTTGGAGGAGCCAGAGAGCTCATTATAAGGAACGTCGTTGATATCATAAGCTAAGGAGCGTCATTGAGCCAGAGAGCTCGTGTTGGAGGAGCTAGAGAGATCCTGTTGTGGACCATCGTGGAGCCAGAGAGCTCATGATGCGGATCACCGATTGAAGCCAGAGAGCTTCTGCCTATTGAGCCAGAGAGCTCATGCCTGCAGATCCAATGAGATCGTGCCATTGGAGCTGGTGAGTCGTGGTAGCATATCACTGGTAAAGTGTGAGGATTGTTGCAAGCGCGATATATGAAAGAGGAGCCCATGAGCTCGCAACAAAAGAGGTCATGCCAGAGAAGCCCGTAAACCCATGGTGCAATGCGTAGAGCAGCCTGCTAGTGGGGTCGAAGTTCAGGTAGATCTATTTCTTGACACTGTTGTTTATTGTGAATCTGGGGTAGATCCATTTGTAGATCTGGTTTTCTGTCAATTTCCGGAGGTCATTTTTTATTGTCAAGATGAATAATCTAATGGAAGTATACTTGAACGAGAGCAATAAGCTCAACAGTTCCAATTATTCTAATTGGAAATTCAAGTTATGTACTATGTTGGAAGGGCATAGTGCATGGGGGGTCGTGAATGGCGATGAAGTGAAACCTACAATTGCAGCAGGCGCAATAGCTGTGATAATACAGGAGTGGGAGAAGAGGGAGAACAAGGTGAAAACGATGTTGAATATGGCAGTCAAAGACTGCATCATCGCTCACATCAGAGATTGCAAGTCAGCGAATGAAATATGGAACTCTAAGAGATATGTACGAAATCAGAAATACAAATCGCCTATTGTTCCTGAAAATCAAGATTCTCTCCATCAAAATGGAGGAGAATGAGACAATATTTGCGTTCATTTCACGCATCAAGGACCTTAAAGATAATCTTGGCGACATTGGAGAGGTTTTAAGTAATACTGATATGGTAATAATTACTATGAATGGTATGACTGATGATTATCAAATTTTTATAACATGCTTGAATGCGAGAGAGAAAGCCCCCAAATTTGAAGAATTGACAGGGATTCTCATGCAAGAGGAGGAAAGGAAAATGACCTTGAAACCCCAGAATTCAGATTTTGTGTTAATGGTGAAGAAGAAGCCCTTCAGACGGAAGGAAAACGAAGGACAGAGAGGTGGAGGTACAACACAGAAAAGGTTGAATCCATTTCAAGGTATGTCACCAAATAGGAATGATTCACCATTAAAATGCTTCTATTGTAGAAAAATTGGCCATATGGCTAAGCACTGTTGAAAGAAGAAGTTTGATGAAGGTCATCAGAGATACAAGAGACATGCCGGAGCCCGGTTTTGAGATGATGACCATAACCGGGATCTCATACTATTTATGGATTCGGAGGCGTCCACCCACATGACAAGTAACAGACAATGGATTGAAGACTTCAAAGAAACCTTTACTGGAGAAAAAAATATACCTTGGCGACGATAGAGGGTACCCAATCAAAGGACATGGTAATGTTTCTGTAATTCTGCCTGATGGAAATATTAGGCATGACATTCAAAACGTGATGTATGTACCCGAAATTAATAAGAATTTGATTTATGTTTCAATGATAACATATCAGAACCTTAAGGTAGAATTTTATAAATCATATTGTGTTGTTAAATATTTGCTGGATAGTATGAAGACCATTTATGGCATCAGATATTTGGCCATATTAATTTCAATGATTTTTTGTTATTTCAAAAAAAAGGTATGGTCAGTGGTATTCCTAATTTAAATCAAATTCATGTTGATTGTGAAGCATGTGCTCTTGGGAAGATGCACAAAGATGAGTTTCCTGTTAATGTTAATAAAAAACAAAGAGATATACTAGAGTTAGTCCACACTTATTTATGTGGGCCAATGCAGTCAAGATCATTGGGAGGTGCTTATTATTTCCTATTATTTGTTGATGACTGTACAAGATTTACGTGGGTATATTTTCCCAGCAAAAAGAATCATACTTTTGAATATTTCAAGTAGTTCAGAAGCATGATTGAGAAGCAAACAGATAAATTCATCAAGATTCTCCACTCGTATCAAGGGGGAGAGTACAGGAAGGTTGATTTCAAAAAATATTTCAAAGACCATGGAATACTATAGTAGTTTACAGTACCCCATCCTCCTCAGTAGAACGGGGTTGCAGAGAGGAGAAACATAACCCTTGAAGAGTTTGCTCGCAGTATGCTGAAAGGTAAGAATCTTTCTAATGGATTTTGGGTTGAAGCAATAAATACTGCAGTGTATTTGAAAAATAGGAGTCCTACAAAGAGTCTTGAATTTAAAACTCCTTTTCAAGCCTTATTAGGATTTAAACCTACAGTAAAACACTTAATAATTTTTGGATCCAAAGCCTTTTCCCATGTACCAAAGGAGGTTAGAAAGAAACTGGATTCAAAGGCCATCAAATGCACTTTTGTTGGGTATTGTACATAATTTAAAGCTTACAAATTGTTTGATCCCTCTACTCATAAATTTTTTGTGAGTACAGATGTAGTTTTTAATGAACAAGTTCATGACGGAAACAATGTAAACAACAATGATGAATGGGACATTCCTTTTTTGGTGGAAGAAGGGAATGGTGAAATAGGAGAAAGCCATGAGCAGCAACAACAACAGAAAAAGGAAGAAGCAGAAGTTACATATGTAATTTTCGAACCAAGTCCATCAAAGGTTAATCAGAACAAGTTGGATGCCACTCCAACACTCGGGAGATCAGGTAGGCAAACACAACTGCCAGCAAGATATAGGGAGAATGCTTTTATAATTAGCATGCTAAATGTTGTTGAACCCTCTAGTTATAAATAAGCCAGTCAATATAATGAATGGAGGGAAGCCATGGAAGAGGAACATGAATCAATTCTCAAAAACAAAACTTGGGAGTTAGTTGAATTACCTAAGGGCGAAAAAACCATAGGTTGCAAATGGCTATACAAGCCCAAATTTAAAGCAGATGGGAACATAGATAAATACAAAGCTAGGCTGGTTTCAAAGGGGTAGTCACAAAAAGAAGGTATAGACTATGAGGAAACCTTCATCGCCGTAGCTAAAATTAATACAATCAAAATGTTAATTGCCTTAGCTACCAAACATCAATGGATGATGCACCAACTAGATGTTAAATCTGATTTCTTAAATGGGGAGTTAAAAGATAAAGTTTATTTAGAGAAACCTGAGGGATTTGTTAAACAGGGAAAAGAACATTTAGTCTGAAGATTAAAGAAAGCATTATATGGACTAAAACAGGCTCCAATATCATGGTACAATAAAATTGATTCATTTTTCTTGCAGCACTGTTATAATAGAAGCAAAAATTACCCCAATCTCTATATTGTGTTTGATGAAAAGGGGTGAATTGTTTTGATTTCTTTATATGTAGATGATCTCATCATTACAAGAAATACAGATAAACTCATTGAAGAAATCAAACAACGTCAGATGTCACAAATGTTTGAGATGGAAGACCTCGGTGAGCTTCGCTACTGTTTGGGTCTAGAAATCTGGAAAGATTCAGGGCATAATTTTCTAGCACAGAGTAAGTATGTCAGGAGTATACTGAAAAAGTTTAATATGGATCAATATAAGGTTGCATTAGTGTTGTTACAACATAATACCAAATTTCAAAGTGATGATGGTTCAAAGGAGGCAGATGTAACATTGTACAGGCAGTTGGTCGGGAGTTTAATCTACTTGACCACTACTAGACCAGATTTGGCTTATGCAGTTAGTGTATTGAGCCAATTTATTTCCAAGCCACTTGAGAGCCATTGGATTGTAGCAAAAGGCGTCTTAAGGTATTTACAAGGAACCTTAGACTATGGCATTATATATGCGATTCTTGTGATGTGTAGAGAGACGGAGTTTTCAAACTCTTTTTGGGATGGAAACGTAGATGACGGAGATCCATATGATATGCATTTAGCATTGGAGTGCAGGGTTGTGCATGGAGTAGTAAAAAGCATAACACAATTTCCTTGTCTGATAGGCCGAGTACACGGCGATAATGTACAGCGACTTGTGAAGCGGTTGGTGTTGAGCCCCAAAATTGTTCTTTCTTTTATCTTACTTCACTCCATTTTCCTTTGTCCATTGTTATCCCAGGCCCAAATGATCAATGAAATTAGTTAAAATTACTTTTAGAATGAATAACATGGCTAACTTGCTAATTTTTGTGATTTTGTCATTGTAATGCATTTTGAACTGAAACTAGCTACAGAATGCAGACATTCCGTAGCTAACCGCCAATTCTGCAGTTGTCTTCACGTTCAAGCATGTTCCAGGTGTCCTCTCAGGAAAAGCCACACATGGGTATATTCCACATCATGTCCTCAACGTTTGTTGCTCACCATGAAGAATGAACCGAATTCTGGACGTGGTTTTGTACGTGGGAACTCATTCAAGGAGGAAGACTTATAATAGGACAAGGACAGTCCAGATGTCCTTTGTCCCTTTACACTGCCATCTTTAGAGTTCTAGTACGATTTTGATAAGGAAAGACAATGATCCCCGTATTGTTGCAAGTTCTGTTATGAAGATTTGTATAAATGTACTCGGGAAACCGAGAGACAGGCTCTAGATTTTGATTAGATTTCATGGATTGACTGCTATATTTCTGAAGACCGAGAATACTCTGTTTTAAGTTATTTTCCTTTAATGAAGAAGACAGCATTGCTTTGAACGCGTTGAGTTGATTTTGAGTTAGATTCTGTCTGGTGGTAGAGGGCGCCTACCCCCTGAACGGCTTTACTTCGCAATTTAGATAAGTATCTTAGTCGTTTTCATGTTTTTGAAGTTTGAGTTCATAGTTAATTTCATTAGTCACTATAGCTATACTTGTTCTAAGAAACTCTTCCAAAAGATCATGATAATGAATGAGAAATGGTTGTAGTGTGATAGATTTTAATTGCAATTTCTTTTGTTCATTATCACAGTTGAACTTATTCTAGTAAACTCTTCCAAAAAATCATTATGATGACTAAGGCATGACTGTGATACTGAAGGTTTCAGTTGCTTGTTTACACTAAGTAGCATAGTTGATCTTACTCTTAAAACGCTCTTCCAAAATATCATAACAATGGGTAGGAAATAACTGTGATGTCTTAGTTTTTAATTGTAATTGCTTTCAGTCTTTATGTTTGCATTTGCATTGAATTGTACAGCCAGGATTGTTCTAACAAGCTCTTCCAAAATACCATTCATGATGGACAAAATAGGTTGTAGAATCCCATAGATTAATTGCATGATAACTTAGTTAGGGCACTCCGGAGTCAAATTGCATTCAATTCATGCTCTGTTATTTCGTTTTAAGTTTGATAATGGCTTGTTAGTTTAGCACTGTTTATTGTAGACTGGTAGCACTTTAGTTCAGTTCTAGCTTAGCTCACTGTATGTACATTCCACATTTAGTTGTCATCCATTGCATATTAATTTACATTAGTTGTTAAACTTAAACACCACGGCCTTCATTATTTAAAAAACTTCTTTTGTTCCAAACCTATATTAACTCATAATCATCCGGACAGAAGACAGTATCAGCCCAAGGCCTGAAGTACTTTTGCAACCTCTTTACCATTTCATAAACAAAGCCTTTCCTCAAAAGACTACTTTAAAAAGAAATCTATAACTTTTGAGTAAGGTTTAGTGATGTTAAACTAAGTTGCAGAAAGAATTAGGAGCTAGTCTTAGAGTAGAGATCTTATGATGTTACCAATATTCTTCTCCAAATATGCTTCAACAAACCTTTAATCATGGATAAGATGTTGTATCATTATAAGCTGATTGTTTAATTTAGGAGAATTTGTATACTTAGCTGCCCATTTCTCAAGCTCTTCCAAAATACCTTTAATGAAAGAATTGGACAAGTTAAGTTTATGTTTTGATTCATTTTCTTGAAGTCATTATCAAGCTTTGTATTCTGCTTAAGTCATAGTTTAGGTTTGGTTCTGTTTCATTCTTTGCATTTGTCATTCATAACTTAGGCTTTTCTTTGTTTTTAACCAGTAGCTTCTTTCCACCAGAATTTAGTTCTTTTCCTTGTGAACATAAAACCATCAAAAGACAAAAAACATCATAAAACACTAAACACCTGGCATTAGAAACAAACCTAGGCACATACAGTGCACTTCACTTGGCCAGTTTACTGACCACAGTTTGCCCGATTAAAACTGAACTCAATTTAGGAGACTAGGTTGAGACCAAGCAGGTTGGGTTGAGGCGACTTCTCCAAGATGCAGGAGAAGAACATATAGATGCAATAGTTATCAGATGTGATAACCAGAGCTCCATCAAACTTGCAAACAATCTGGTGTTTGGTAAAAACACTAAGCACATTGATACACAGTTCCAGTTCGTCAAAGAGAAAGTTCAATCAAAAGAAATTCATGTTGAATATTGTAATACTTGTGATAATGCTGCCGATATTTTTACTGAGCCTCTTGGTAGAATTAAATTTGAAATGTTTAGGGAAATGTTAGGAATATTTGTGAACCCTTTCTCCATTAAGGGGGAGTGTTGAAGATAATTGAGAAACTTAATTAGAGAGAGTCGGTTCACCAGAGCCTTAGATTAGGATTTTGTTCCTATTTCTTAGGTATTGGTTCTAACTTCCCTATTTGCATGTAAACTATATATTGATTGATTTTTAATGAGAATGTAGAGCGACTTATAGACGTAGTCCCTTCTGCTGTAGTCTCTCAGAGTAGAGCTAACCAGTATTTCTTTCATTAATTTGATTTTGCCATTTTTATCAAGAATTAATAATAAAGTCAAAAGCTAATCGTTGATGTGTACCTGTAAGGTTTTATCCCTTGTTAATACCGCGTAAGGAAGACCTAACATAAGGTTTTGATCACTGGGAAGATTTCAATTTATAAAAAATCAAGGTAAAGTGTGATGATAGAAATGGATATAATGAAAAGCTTGCCATGTGACTATCTAGAGCCTATACATTATAGGCTATACATAATTTTTGGATTCAATATCGTTTATTTCATTTAACATGATGGATCTCACCCTTAAATCTAACAACTCTAAACGTTATACCCTATGTTAGGTCACTAGTTATTTGTCACATGCTCACAAAATTATTCTATTTAAGTCCTTATTTTGAAACAAATGGTGTACAAGATAAGAAACATCGACTATTTTAAAAAGTCCATTGTGTTACTCTAATAAAACATTTTCCAAATAAAATTATATGTCTGAGAGCTAAAGTTGAATGTAGATTTTATACAATCAAATCAAGTGTTTTTACATTTTGTACAACCAAAGTAAAGATATATAAGGGATTTTATAGTGAAAGTAAATATATATAAGGGTTTTTATAGTGTGTACAAAAAAATTGTAAAAGGTATGTTTCATATGGGTAAGTATCTCTTTCAACAAAGTATCAAGGTTTGATAATGTGAATATGAAATATATCTTTTACAATTTTTTTGTACACACACTATAACTAGATGAAGATGTTAATACAAACAAATTTGGAATTATTGGTATGAATGAATACACACTAAGCCTAAAGAGTTCAATAGTTATATAAAATGTGTTTGAGCGAAGACACAAGTATACCAAAGTTATTGTAATGATAATATAAAGTCATCTTAGATACTTCAAATATCATTCATGAAATCTTATACATTCATCAAATCATTAAAAACATATTTACAATAGGGGACGTACTATCAAATTTCTATCTTCAAAACTTTATTTATATAGTTGAGTTTTGAAATACATAGACTAAAAATGCTTTGGGTATAAAAAAAAGACACAATAACTTAGAGGTTTACACTTATATTAATACAAATTGAAAAAAATTGAATCTTAAAAATTGGTAATTACAATTTATTAGTGTTCTTTCACTATTCTTGAAAATATTTAGCCTTGATTTCAAAAAAAAATCTAGATCCTTTGTTGTTGAGCTTTAGCTTTCTTTAATACAAAATATTTTGATAATTTTGTTAGTCATTTAAACAATTTTTTAGGCTTGAATTTTTAGACTTGAATTTATCAAACCTTGCTACTTTGTTGAAAGAGATACTTACCCATATGAGCTCGTGTGCATACACAATAAAAACAAAAAAAAAAAAAATTAGATCCTTTGGTATTGAACTTTAGCTTTATTTAATACAAAATATTTTGCTAATTCTATTAGCCATTTCAACCATTTTTTATGCTTGAATTTTTTATACTTTAATTTTATCAAACCTTGCTACTTTGTTGAAAGAGATACTTACCCATATGAAGCATGCCTTTTACAATTTTTTTGTACACTCATTATAAGATCCCTTATATATCTTTATTTTGGTTGTACAAAATGTAAAAACATTTGTTTTAATTGTATCAAATGTGAAAAGACTTAATCAACTTATAAATCCAGTATGTTAAAGCTTAATTTTATCCAAAGTAATTATATAGAATTTATGTTGTTATGAATGAAGCCATGCATTTTTTTTTTGTCAAGTCCTTAGAGATTACATCATGCTTGACATGTGGCTTGAGAAACACTGACTCAAGGGCATCTATGTTGTCAAAATCACCTTGGGATTGCACCTGGGCTTGGGCCACACCCTTAACATGGTTGGAATTTTGCCTACAAAGTTTCGAACTAGTCACCTTCACATAATCGTCTATTCTATGCCCCGTAAACTATCATAAAACCATATGCTTTTAAAAAAATTAAACACAAATTAAAATAATAATAATAACAACACATAATTAATAAAAAATAAATAAATATTTTTTTTTCAAATATCACACTAAATTAATAATATAATAATATTATTATATTTTAAAATACAAATATTTAATATATAAAATTTAAAATTACAAAATCACAACCATTATAACTATAATAAATATAATAACAATAAAATAATCATAACCATAAACATAAATAAATATTTATAATACAAACTTGGGAAGCAAACCCACTTTTCAACATGATTTTCATCTCTAAAATATTACACTTTCATCTCAACTAAAGTTATAACATTATGATAAACTTGTATCAATATAGAATAAACATCCATTGGAAAGAGTTTGTGCTCTGAATGACCTCTCAAGTACTTCTTTGTGTATTCTTCCTTGACACTTTCAACTAACCTTTTAGTAATTTTATAAATACGTTTCACTAATTTTTTTCCAGTGATTTTATAGATATGTTTTACTAACCTTTTACGATTCGGAAGAAGATAAACACCTTTCATCTCATTTTACTCTAAAAAATTATCAATTAACTATTCTCTCCTATGCATGACAAAATCAATTTCACCATAATTCATGAGCTAACTTACAACAAATGCTCCATCTATCACTAACTATTTTCATGAATACACTACCAGCCCATAATTCCTATAAGCAAACGAGAGTTACGAAATTCATCTGGAAACATAAGCACTTGTAGACATATGAATGCTCATTGCACTCATGAACATCACATAACAAAAAAAAAGCATTCAACACTTATGTGTCAAAAATTCTGGTATGCTCTGATGTTATGTCGAGAACATACACGAAACAGAGAAGCACAAAACAATTTACACAAAATGCGGAATTCAAATCAATGACAACACAAAATACATAGAAAGACAAAAACATAGAACAATTCTATATCATATTCTTCTACTGTAGCAGGCTTCAACTCTGTTACATCACATATGAGGAAACATCCTACTTAATACAAAAATGGCGGAACAAAAAAATTAATGTTAAATCAATGCTGGATCGGACAGTTAACAACCAAACGTCCTTGTGCTTTGTTCTTCTGTTTATAGACGAAAACAACGTACAAAACACATAAATCCGGACTTGAAATTCTATGGGTTTCGGCTACAAAACCACATCGCATCCACGCCATCATCGCAAATCGCATTTCGGCAATTTTAACTATTAACTTGCGGGCGCTATCCATTTGAGCTTGTGGTATGCGATATGAGATCACATCGCATTGCAATATAAACGAAATAACTTGTAGGCACTTAAAGGTAAGTCATAAAAAGTGCGAAGTGCAAAATGCAGGCAGTAAAAGGTAAACAGTAAAACATGCGAAGTGTGAAATTTAAGATTTGCAATGTGTGATGACGGTGTCGCATCGCAACATCGCAAGTTTTGGTGCGGGGCTTGAAAGTTAAATTCTAAGATGTGCGAAGTGCGATATGTGGGCACCTAAACATCTTAAAGTGCAAAAGGTGAAAAGGTAAGGAAAGGCAATTTTTAAGTTTGGAAATGCGTTAAGAGGTAAAGGTTAAAACTTGCGGGCTGCAATATGCAGGAAAAGGTAAGTGATTGCGGTGGGTAAGGAAATAATGCAGAGTAAGGCTCGGGTACTCTGTTTTCTGATATTGCGTGAAAACGCCTGTGGATTTGAATCCTGAGCATGTCCTTCCCTGCAACAAAAAATCAATGTGTGGGTTGCTACCAGTTTATTCATGGTGGTGGTTGGGAGTATTTCCAACACTCCCCCTTAATCAAAACTGCCACCATTTACCATTCCCAAACATTTTCTGAGATAAACAAAACTTTTATGTCCCAATGACTTTGTGAGGAAATCTGCAAATTGTTCCTTTGACCTGCAATGTTGCAACACAATTTCACCATTGTTAACTAATTCCCTTATGAAATGGTATTTGGCATCAATATGCTTTGTTCTCTTGTGGAAAACATAATTCTTTGACAATGCAATTGTTGAATTGTTATCACAAAAAATTATGGTTCCTTTGTCTTGTTCATGGCATAAATCCCTCAGCATCCTTCTCATCCAAACTACTTGACATGCTACTGCTACATATTGAGCTTCTGTTGTTGATAATGAAACTATTGGCTGCTTCTTGGAAGCCCATGAAATGGCTCCCGATCCCAAATGAAAAACATACCCTGATGTGTTATTTTTGTCATCAACACTTCCATCCCAATCACTGTCAGTGTAACCATTCATCTTAAAATCATCAGTTGCGAAGTATAGAACACCATACTCCTTCGTCCCATTGACATACTTTAAAATTCTTTTGGTTGCTTGCCAATGTGTCTCCTTGGGTGTCTTCATGAATCTGGATATCAAACTTACTGCATACATTATATCAGGCCTAGTTGCAGTCAAATACATTAGACTTCCAACCATGCTTTTGTACAATGTCGGATTGACATTCTTGCTACAATATTCCTTGCTCAACTTCAACCCCATGACAGTTGGAGTTGATGGTGGCTTGTTGTTATGCATATTGAACATTTTTAAAATCTCTGCAACATACTTTGATTGGGAGATAAAATTTCCCTTTTATGTTTGCTTTACTTCTATGCCCAAAAAATATCTTAAAAATCCCAAGTCAGCCATTTCAAACTCACTTTTCATGACTTCTTTGAAATCAGCAATGAGAGAAACATCACTACCTGTAAAAATCAAATCATCTACATACAAAACAACAATAAGGATCTTACCGTCATTTTCTTTGATGTAGAATGTGGGTTCACCATCACACTTGTCGAACCCATTGTCCATCAGATAAGCATCAATCCTGTTGTACCATGCACGTGGTGCTTGCTTCCACCCATAAAGAGCTTTCCGCAGCTTACACACCTTGTGTTCTTGGCCTTTTATTTCATAGCCAGGAGGTTGTTCAACATACACCTCCTCTTTCAGCACTCCATTCAAGAATGTTGAATTCACATCCATTTGATAAACTTTCCATTTTTGTTGTTCTGCTATAGAAAAAATTATTGTATCCATCCTTGCAACTGGTGCAAAGGTTTCCTCATAGTCTCTTCCTTGATGCTGATTGTAGCCTTTGACAACTAGCCTTGCTTTGTGCCTTTATATCTTGCCTTCAATGTTTCTCTTGGTCCTATAGACCCATTTCACTCCAATAACTTATTTTCCTTATGGGAGGTCCACTAACTCCCATGTGTCATTCCTTTCTATTGCTTCTATCTCTTCATTCATTGCTTCAACCCATTTATCTTCTTTGACTGCATATTCAAAATGGATTGGGTCATCTACATGACAAAATAATGCAAATAAAGAATTCAAACCAACACTATTATCAACTTCTTGTTCATAAATTTCACTTAAATTTTTGAATTTTGGTCTTCTTATATTTGCTAAAGATGTGCTTGGAGTTGCACTTGGACTCGAGGGAGTAGCTGATCCATGTTGTGTGTTTGGAGAAGCACTTCCTTGATTTCTCAATGTTGTTCTATTTCTTTCTTGTGATGTGCTTTGTTTAGCTTATGTAGGTGGAGGAGGAGCCACCGTTGAGGAGTTACTTGCTGTAGTCCATTCCTCTTTCTCTTCATGAGACATACATGTCTTCACATTTACTATCTTCTCTAAACTTCCATCCCATGATTCTTCTTCTATGAACTGAACATCTTTGTTGATTATTAATTTCTTGGTTGATGAATTATATAGCTTGTAAGCCTTGGATTCATCATTATAGCTAAGAAATATACATTTCCCCCCTTGATGTCCAACTTCTTCCTTAACTGATCCAGGACATGTCCATATGCCACACATCCAACCAATCTCATGTGAGTGACAAATTGCTTTGTTCCACTTCGTGCTTCTTTTGGAACTCTGTTCATCACACTTTTGGTTGGACATATATTAATAATATAAGTTGCACAAGGGACAAATTCTACCCAATAATCATTTGGCAAATGCTTTGCCTTCAAAATGCTTCTTGCCACGTCCATGATGTTCCTATTCTTTATTTCTGCTACACCATTTTGTTGAGGTGTATACCTTGTGGTAAACTGCTTGTGAATTCCATGCTCCCTGTAGAAATGTAGGAAGTTTTTGGAGATATATTCTCCACCTCTGTCAGACCTGTTATCACTCCACCAGATTCCCAAGGCCGAGGAATAAATCCTAACAGAGGTAACCACAAACCAAGATTTTTACTTGATATCTAGCCCTATCAAGAGGGAGAGGGCTCTCTCCACAAGGGTCAAAACCAAGAGAGCTGGAGAAATTAGGGTTTTAGGCTAGATAATGAGTGTAAGGGGTTGTTTTGTTTTGATTGGGGTTGGGCTCACTGAATGAGGATTAGGTCAAGGGGACTAGGTTAGGGCAATTGATATGGAATTGCAATTCCTTTGATGGGGCAAGGTAGGTATAAGGCTCAACACTTAAAGGTGATTTAGTGAGATGGTTCAACACTAATGAGGAGCTAGGAAGATCATAGGAGATGTATTCTTCCTAAACTGAAGAAAATGGACAAATTATGACAAATTTCCCAAAACAGAGCATGAAAAACATGTATTCTGCCTATCAACTTGAAATTTATCATATAATAGACATGAAAGGTTTATGAGCTTACAAAACATTCATACAAATGATCACAGAGAAAAATTTATGCCAAACATTCATACCACATGAATCCCAAGGAAATAGTTGTAATTTTTCATTAATTTACAGGCCAAATTGTTTCTTGATCAATCCACTAGCATCCAAAATGATTCCAACATCCAACCTCCTTTGAAGACCTGAGCTAAATAGACCTCAAAACCACCTCCACTCATCCATAGGGGTTGAATCCATGAGGTGAGGGAGATATTACACAAAAAGTTGAATTGATAACTAGAGTGTAGGATGAGAAAAGTGACTCATTCCTATCTCTAATGAACTGATTCATTACACTTCAACTGATTGACTTACCCAATGTATCTATCCCAGGTAGAATTAAAAACATGATATTTACATTCATTATAACCATTTAAATCAGTAATTTCTCATTTCCCAAGGTAAAAAGTCAAATTGGAGTGAAACTCAAAAAAAATTTGAAGACTGTGTAAAAATGCAATTTCCATGTCAAACGAGCAGCGTTTAAGCAGAAAAAATGACCTCTATTCAAGGCTGGTTTTGAGTGCCTTACTAGTGTCCAAATAAGCTCCATGATAGCTCATTAGAAATCTATTTGAGTCTATTTTCTAAAACTACCTCCATTTTTTAAAATGGTGTTCATTTTCTCTATCAAAAACCTTTTCTCCTAAGACTGGTAAACGAGCAACGACCAGGCAGAATTTGAGGCATAAACATAAAAAATTTATGGTTTTTGGCACTTTTGATGGACTAGTTCTCGTCCAAAAACTATGAAACTTGCTAGGGTTGATTTACTCATCAATATGAACATGTTGGTGTTGGCCATTTGTCATTTGGAGGCCCCAAAAAAGAGCATAGCATCCAGGTCACTGCACCTTTGGAAATTTTCTATGTGCAAAAGTACTAAAAAACACAGAAAGTAACACCTTTTTGAAGACCACATTTCGAGGCCTTCCTGGTGTCCGCATTTGGCCCACAATAGCTTGTTGGAAATCCGTTCAAGTCTAATTTCCAAAACTACCTTCTTCTTTTTTTTCTGATTGGAGTTGATTTTCCTTGTCAAAACTTAATTTTCTCAAAACTAGTCAAAAGGTGTTGAATGAGGGTGCAGAAATGCAGAATGCTATTGCAGGAAAGTTTAGGAGATCTTCTTCAACTCCAAATTGAGCTCATGATATATAATTGGAAATATCTATTTTTCTAGTTATCATTTGAATTATCAAGCAAGTGATTTGGACACTCCAGCTATGATAAAACTTGATTTTCCCATGGTCACTCCAAAAGTGAAACAACTTTCCTGTGGCACCTGTGTTTTTGAAATTTCTCTAAAACCATGACACCTGTGTAAAAACGAAAGGATTTTTTTCTTCCTTGACCTATGATGAACAAAAACCTCTCTCATTTTGTCAAATTCATCTTTATTTTGTCAGAAACATAGTTTGAAGAAAATCCAACCCTATGAGTGGAAAATGACTTGACTCTTGGAATGAATTCTCAAAAAATGGAGACATGATGTTTATGAAATGAAATGACCTCATAATTACTGATATGACCTACCTTATGGCTCCTCTGCTCAAATGTCTCGTTTCCATAGCAAACCCTAGCTCAGTGGGAGAGGAAATTAGGGTTTAGTGCTTGTGAACAATGATGACTTGGGCACCCTTGGGAAAAGAAAACTCCCTTTGACATTTGATCAATTGATGAACAAAATTATTTTTCACTTTGACATTTTATGTGTTGGCATGTGGAACTCTAAGTTGGCAGCCTTTGAGAGACTGGATACTTATTACATTTGAATTGACATAAAAGTACATGAATAAATAAAAATTACATCTTGGAATGAAACTCACACATGAAATCAAATTACAACTTTGGAAACTGTCTTGGAGGTCATCTTTACATGGTAAAGAGACATTATTGGGATCAATCTCATAATTTTCTAACCTTATGCAAATGAAATGGTGCATTTTTGGACCTTGAACAATGAAACCTAGTGACCTAATGGGATCTTGAATGACCTGACTTCCATGGTTGACTTTAATTGAGACAAGACATGGTGAAATGAGATTTTCATAGGTGTTATTATGCTCAAGAATACATGAAGGTGAGTCAACAAATGTGATTTTATGAGGAAGAGTAAATTTTTATTTAGGGCTACCATCAATGAAACAATTTTTAGCATGAACTAATGGAATGATATAAAAATTTCACAGTGAACACCTCTAAAGTATTAATGAAATGATTGATTTTGATCAACGATGCTTGAATGCATATTCGACACTAACAAGTTCTCAACACTTTTATGTAGTGTCCACTTTTCTTCTCAACAAGAGCCTTGAAGTGGTAGAACTGTTCAAACACTTCACTTTTCTATTTTAGGAAATAGACCCATATATTCCTTGTGTAATCATCTATAAATGTCAAAATATAGTGATTTCCACCTAATGATGGTGTTTGCATTGGTCCACATACATCTTAGTGGACAATATCCAAAGGTGCCTTTGCCCTTATACTCTTTCCTGCTGGAAATGATTCTCTGTGTTGTTTTCCCAACATGCAACCTTCACATAGGTTGTCTGGATTCTCTATGAGTGGTAATCCCTTTACCATGCCTTTTCTATGCAATAAATTCAAACCTCTGAAATTGATATGACCAAATCTCAAATGCCATAATCAATTCTCATATTTCACTTCTTCTTGAAAGATTTCTTGTGTGACAGCTACTAAAAGACCTCCTTCCTTCAATTCTGATCTCATCTTGAGAGGAAAAATTCTATTTCTTGTCATATTCACTTTTGCAATGAGATGTCTACTTGGAGGTTTATCCATGATTGTGCACATATAATCTTTAAAAAACACATTGTATCCCTTTTGTACGAGTTTTCCAATGCTTCGAAGGTTACATTTCAAGCCAGGGACATAATATACATATAGAACAGATTTCTTCTCTCCCTTCTTTGTCAGAACATTTACTCTCCCTTTTCCCATGACAGAGACTTTGTTATCAGTCCCCAATGTCACTTCAGATTTTACACTTTCATCTAGATTGGAAAACATTACTATGTTTCCAGTCATATGGTTACTACACCCTGAGTCTAAGAACCATATATCATCTTGTTTTTCTTGTGCTACATTACAAGCTAAAAACAAATCTTCATGGTTTTGCTTTTCTTTTGTAAAATTTACACTTGGTTTAATACCCATGTCATTTTGCTTATTTCTACATTCATTTGCATAATGACAATATTTTTTGCAATAATGACATTGGACATGAGATTTATCATACCTCTGTCCTTGTGCTTGATTTTGGCTTGAACCTTGGCTTGGATTTTGATTGTTGCCCCTTCCACTTGTGCTTGCAGGGCTGCTTCTTCCACCTCGGTGTGGGATTCTTCCTCTTCGTTGGTAGTTTGATCTTCCTCGACCTCTACCTTGACCAAAAGAAATTTGTGTCTTAAATTCATGCTCCAATGAGGAGTCTATTGCTCTATTCAGTATGTGCTCATGAGACATCAGTGATGCATGAAGCTTATCCACTAAAAACTATGACAAATCATTTTTCTCTTCTATGGACACAACTATGGCATCAAACCTTGATGGTAGACTTCTTAAGACTTTCTCATCTATTCTCCTTTCTTCAAGTGTCTCACCATGAGACTTGATTTGGGTAACCGACCCAATCACATGTGTAAAGAATGAGTCCATATTATTGGACTCTTTCATACAAAGAGTTTCAAAATATCTTCTCAGCATTTGAAGTTTTGTTGTCTTCACCTTTTCCATGCCTTGGTAGGGTGTCTGGAGGGTATCCCATGCCTCCTTGGACTTTTTTGCTACTGAAAACCTTGGGAAAATACTCTCATGTACTTCTTGGAAAATATAGAAGAGGGCTTTGGAGTCCTTCTTCTTATTGTCCCTCAACAAATCTCTTTCTTCTTGTGTCAAAGCATTATATGCTGCTGCATCTGTTGGTTCTTGGAAACCATTTTCCACCAGCTCCCAAATTTCTTGGGCCTTCATTGTAATGGCCTAATAATCATAATTCTTACCATTGAGCTGTGGTAGTTTTGGATTATTCAGGCTTGTGCCTGCTACTACCATCTTGACTGTGTAAACAAAACCTTCTCACTGCTGGAGAATCTGCGTCTCAAAACAACCTTTCAACTTCTTCAGTAAAGAGATTTTTCTTTCACTGAGAGCCAAAATCTTCTACGATACCATGTTGGAAATTACGGTATGCTTTGATGCTATGTCAAGAACATACACAAAGCAGAGAAGCACAAAAAATTTACACATGTCTGAAATTCAAATTAATGTCAACACAAAATACACAAGATACAAAAACATAGAACAATTATGTATCATGTTCGCCACCTTTACAGCCAGGCCTCAACTACGAGTACACATCACATGAGGAAACATCCTGTAACACAAAAATGGCGGGTGACAAATTAATGCTAAATCAATGCTGGATCAGACAGCTAACAACCAAACTTCCTTCCGCTCTGTTCTTATGTTTCTACACGAAAACAACGTATAAAACACATAAAACTGGACTTGAAATTTTACGAGTTTCATCTACGAAACCACATCGCATCCGTGCTCTCATCGCAAATTGCTTTTCGGCGATTTTAACTTTTAATTTGCGGATGCTATCCATTTGAGCTTGCAGTATGCAATATGTTATCACATCGCATCACAATATAAACGAAATAACTTGCGGGCGCTTAAAGGTAAGTCATAAAAGTTGCAAAGTGCAAAATGCGGGCGGTAAAAGGTAAACGTTAAAACATGCGAAGTGCGAAATTTAAGATTTACGATGTGCGATGATAATGTCGCATCGCAACATCACAAGTTTTGGTGCAGGGCCTAAAAATTAATTTCTAAGATGTGCGAAGTGCGATATGCGGGCACTTAAACGTCGAGAAGTGCGAAAAGGTGAAAAGTAAGGAAAAAAGGCTATAACAAAGGTTTGCATGCGGTTTGGTAATGCGGTAAGGTTAAGGGTCCCACAAGATATCGCATCGGCCGAATTTTAAGTTTGGCAATGCGTTAAGAGGTAAAGGTTAAAACTTGCGGGTTGCGATATGCAGGAAAAAGGTAAGTGAATGTGGTGGGTAAGGAAATAACGCAGAGTAAGGCTTAGGTACTCTGTTTTCTGATATTGTGTGAAAACGCTTGCAGATTGAATTCTGAGCTTGTCCTTCCCTGCAACAAAAAATCATTGTAAGTGTGGGTTGTTCCAATTTATTCATGGCGGTGGTTGGGAGTATTTCCAATATTATGCAACTCTTTAAGTGTCTTGCATTATCGTGGCAAATCGGTACTGGAAGCATTGAGAAAATCATTATGGAATCCTGCATTCGTTGCACTGGATTCTGACATTCGGCTCCCGTGTGCCTTCCTGACATCGGGTGTCAAGACCAAACTGACCGCAAGCCTTGTAGAGGGAATGAGATGTAGTGCCTTCGACTCCACCCTAGAACATAACACAATCACTGATTAAATGGTGCACCGCTAAGCTCACAATGATTTCAGCACCGTTTTGTTGCATCATGTAGTGATTGCCGAAATACTCTACATAACTCGAACATAAATCGTCTTTCAGATTAACATAGAGGCAGGGAACTCATGGGCGCAAAGCGAAGGAGGCGTTGTGGGACTCTGGGCATGCGCATGTCCTTGAACGTCAAGGACAGCCTGGAAGCCACTAGGGTTGTTGCAATGTGGAGACCACGCTTGACCTTTTTGTCCCTTATCCTGTCCACGAGAGCCAAACATGAAGGGCGGATTGAAGATATGAGCTTCCAGGAACTTCCCCTCCTCCACCATCCGCTTGCTCGCGAGCATTGCCATTGATGCCCCTAGGGAACGCCTAACGATCCACATGTTCTCTCGCCCGTGATTGCAAATGTGTTTCTTCACTACGTCAAATGTCGTCCAGAACTGGGCAGTGGTGTGGAGCGTGTTTCTAAGGATCTAGAGATCCAACTTGACGTCTTCGACGAAGGATCCCGATTTGGTAATCGTTCCTCTAAAGGCCACCACGATCTTGGCACACCCTGTGGGTGGAACTGGAAGCCCACCACCTTCTTGCTCCATTTGTACATGGCGTCGAAAATGCAATTGCCCTCAGCTAAGTCTACCAACGGTTGAAGAAGATTGAAGTTGAAAAACACCCACCACTTCTCAGCTAGAGCATTGCAGCCGAACCTACGGTCTTGCCGATCACGTTCTAGATGTACACACCCTGTACTAGATTGGTTGCAATGCATCGCTTGTGATTTGAATCTGACTTGCATTTGAATAACATGAATGAATGAATCAGTCTAAATATCATCAAATTTGCTATATTAGCAGTGAATGAATTTGGGATAAAAAATGGCAGTGACGAACTTCCTTGTTCGTGGTCAAACCTCAGAAACTATCCACTCACCAAAGATGCAAGTAGGAAAGAGGAGTAGCAGGAAAAATCTAAAGACCTGGTAATCTTGGCCATGCTGTGTGTGTGCATGCTTCTATTGACATGGTAGTATAGATGTATGATCATCCATTGCAATGTCACATCATTCTCAAAAAGTCGCATTATAGACTACTCCGAAACAAACAACCGCCAACGTTGATGATTCGAATCTATAGCCTGTCAACCTCCTTCGTCTCGGCTCTTTCATGTTTGTAACTGGTGTTCGTGGCGTGTTCCAACGGTTTCTGCTGCAGTCTCATTCACCTTCACAATGGCAAGTTCACCTTTGTGCCACAGTCACCTGAACACGTGGGGTTTCACATCAAGTAAATCACAGACTCCAACATCTCCTTTACTCCACAGTCACAAAACACACGACTAACAAAAACATAGAGTTTATGAATAACTTTACTACTCAAAAATCCAAATTATATTATATATATATTTTATATTTTAAACTTTTCAAGGTTTTGAAATAGCAATAGCACATTTAAATGGTTAAATTTATATCATTTAAATATTTTAAAAACATTGAATTGATGTACATGTTTAAATTTTTTTATTTATAAGTTTAAAAATATAATTTGAATATCAAAAATTTATAATTTTACTCCACATTTGTTAAAAATATCCAAAATAAAACATTTAAACTCCTTTCTAAATTCCAAAAGCAGATTGTTCCACCCGAAATTGACATAAAGTTTGAACTGGACCGTCGAACGGTGCATTTGACGTGTTGCTGGGGGAGGGAAAATAAAAAGCCGAGGACACGTGGTTGAAGATTTTGACAAAATTTGTTTGTAGCTTTAAAGTTACAAGAATCATATATGTTCGAAATTTCGAAGGAACGAGTTCTGCCGGTTAAATTTAAAGAATTTTTTTATTCAAATTGAGGATGAATTGTTTAATTTTTAACTAAAAGAAAATGTTAAAAATCGATGTTAATACATTTTTATAAGTGTTTTAATGTTTTTGAATGCATCACATTTTAATAAAATGTTTTCTTGATTTTATTATTTTTGTAAAAAGATCACTTAAAAAATGTAGATATCTGTTTTTCCTAATTTTTTAAAGTCTTTTTCAATGTAATCTTTTTATTATAAATCACACTAAAGATTGAATTCTTCAATATAATACTTTTTCTTTTCTACCTAATTTTCAATAACAAAATTCTTTAATCCTTGCTATTTGCAAACTAAATATTTGATTAAAATATAATTCTATTTATTTTGATTCTCATGCCTACATTGCAACAACATTAGAGTTGTCTACCTACCGACTTTCATGTGTTCAATTCTATTGAAAAATTCTTCCATTACGTCAAAGTTTCAGCCTACCAAAGATTCTTCCACCATGTCAAGTTTCAACTTTCACCCACCCAAGCTTTTCTATTATATAGTTCAAACTTTCCCAACCTACCGTTCTGAGATTTCTTCCAAGCTACGGTTCTAAGATTTCTGACGCAACTTTTTGAAAGTCGGGTAATTTCTGCCTTTCAGCGTTGTCACTGTTCAACGCAACTCATTCACACTTCTTGGAAAGGGAAAGCGTTCACTGTACTTCACATTTCCAGCGTTGTCACTGTTCAAAGCGTATACTCAGATTGTGGAAGATCTTAGCAACTCATTCGAACCTGTTGGAAAGAGAAAGTGTTCACTGTAGCTCACTGTTCTGTGCCTACATTCGGAGTCTGAAAGATCGTGGCAAGAAACATGACACTAGTTGGAAAGGGAAAGTGGGAAACCCGTAGAACTGTGGGTCATGATTTGGGCACAATCCAGGTTGGAATCAACATTTCTGATCATAGCTTTATTTCAAATTTAATTTGCTCTGTTTCGAACATTTTGGAGGATTTCTAAGGGGACTGTACATTTTGGAGGATTTCCAAGGGGACTGTGACAGACTCGGCGCAGGGTTGCTTGCAGTTTCAGCAATCTAATCTCGTCTGCCTGGGTTAATCTGATCATTATTTCTGTTTATCAATCCTCACTTTCATCCAAATTCCGGTTTCAATGGCAGCCCTAACAACCGTCCCCAATGCCTCTGTCGCTTCTTCCTCTTACTCTGCTCCATCGATTTCTTATGCCCATTTCGATGTTTTTATAAACCATCGCGGGCCGGATGTCAAGGAGACTTTCGCCAGCGATCTCTACCGTCGCCTTATAGACCATAGATTGAGGGTTTTTCTGGACAAGCCAGAGTTGGAGGCAGGGCACAAAATTCTTTCTCAAATAGAAGCGGCCATTCAAGTATCCTCTGTACATATCGCCATTTTTTCTCCTACTTATGCTGAATCGACCTGGTGCCTGGATGAACTCGTCCTTATGCTGAAGACAGGGGCTACCATTCTTCCTGTTTTTTTCAACGTGAAGCCTTCTGAGCTCAGATGGACAGGGAAAGATAAAGATGGAGCGTACGCAAAAGCCCTTCTGAAGCTTGAACAAAAGACAACTTATGACTTTGAAACTGGGGAAAAGAAGCCACGCTACCACTCTGACACTATTCAAAACTGGAGAAAAGCTCTTTCTCAAGTAGCTGATATAAGCGGTTTCGAGTTGGATGGGTGAGCATCTCCCATGATCCTCCTGATCTGTGTTAGTTTTCAATTTGTTGGATTGATAGGTAAGTGATACTAACGTAAGCGTTTCTCATTTGTTATTATTCAGGGACGAGGAGAAACTTTTGAATAATGTTGTGCGAAGCGTTTTGAAATTTGTTCCAAAATCTCCGCTGTATGTGGCAAGATACCCAACCGGTCTGGAGGAAAAATTACAAGATTTTGAAGCAACAGTGCTACCGTCGCAGAAGCAGGAGCAGAGTATGAAGACCGAAGTTGTGGGAATTGTGGGGGCAGGTGGAATTGGGAAAACCACACTGGCCAAGGAATACTTTAATCGTAAGAGTTCATTATATAATAGATCCTCCTTTTTGTTTGATGTGAGAGAAAATCCGGTTAGATTGTCTCAAATGAAGCTCATCATGGACTTGACATACAGGGATATTAAAATTGAGAATGCAGAGGAAGGAGTAGCAATAGTTAAACAACAACTTTCACATTGTCATGCTCTCATTGTTTTCGATGATGTAAATAGTGCCGATCAACTGGAAGTACTTTTACCAATTAAGGATATTCTTAGGTCTCATAGCTTGATTTTAATTACCTCTCGTGATAAGCATGTCCTGGTAAGCTCAGGAGTCCCAGAGTCCTCAATTTATAAGCTAACAGGACTGAATAAATCGCATTCCCAAGAACTCTTTTGCTCCTATGCCTTGTATCAGCCACATCCACTACCAGAATTTGCAGATCTGGTAGATCGGTTTTTAACGGCTTGCGATGGTTTGCCATTATCATTAAAAGTGTTTGGAGCTCTTGTTTGTGGAGCAAATGACAGAGCTTTCTGGCAAGATATATTGAATCGACTTGACAGTATATTACCCACCACTGAAATACATGAAAAACTCAAAATTAGTTATGACACGCTCAGTTCAAACGATCAGCAAATATTTTTGGATATTGCGTGCTTCTTCGTAGGAGAAGACAGAGACACAGTAATAAGGATTTGTGGTTTGAAGGAGCTTCGTAATTTAGAGAACAAGTGTCTCTTGGAATTTGACAGTGAAAATAATATAAAGATGCATGATCACTTCAGAGATTTGGCAAGAAATGTTGCAGAGGATGGAGTAATGCCCCGTCGTCTTTGGAAAGAGACGACCAACACCATTGATGTTTTGTTGGAGCAACCGGTAAATATTTCAATCATTCAAACCTCTGTCTTGCGGTTTAAATCAAAATAAAGATAAATATTATTCAATTATTCAAACCTCTGTCTTGGGGTTTTATTCAAAATAAAGATAAATCTTACATTTTTCATGGATGAACAGGTAACAACCAATGTTCGCGGAATTACTATGGTTGATCGCTACGAGTTCTATCAAAAGAATATTTTTCTCTTGAAGAGTTCAGAAGTGCCATGGTACAAGAGATTTAGTGATGAGCTGTTCGGGAACTGTGTAAGGCATCTCATTAACAATTCCCGTTTGTGTGGTATTTCAAATTTGCAATTTGTTGCAAGTGAAGATGGTCATTATTTAGAGCGCATATTGAAGAGGGCGAGGTCACCGCATCTCACATGGCTCCGCTGGTATAAGTGTGGATACTCTCGCTTGCCTTCCTGGGTTCCGGTGGAGAATTTAAGAGTTTTGCAGGTAGCCGGGGGGAAATTAAAATTATTGTGGCAGCTCGAGTCCGAGGTATGTTTATTTTTCTTTCCAAATTTAATTTTCCATTTTTTAAAGGCGAAATCATGATATAGGCCTTTCTGACAATTGAAACCCAAACATTCCAGGCCCCTCTCCAGTTGCGAGAGCTAAACGTTTGGGCTCCCTCTCTTTCAGCCTTTCCTAGCTCAATAGGACATCTGGAGCACCTGGAAAAGATTTTCATAATAGACGCTATTCTCGTAACTTTGCCTGTAGAATTCGGGAACCTGCGCTCCTTGAAATACTTAAAGTTACAACGGTGTTCAAATCTGATATGGCTGCCTGATTCCTTTGGGAACTTAACTCGACTCCAACATTTAGAGTTGTGGGGTTGCTCCAATTTGACCATCTCCAAAGAAACACTGGGAAATATTACCACGCTTCAATATCTGGATTTTGCATATTGTGAAAATGTGAAGGAACTGCCTCCCCAAGTGGCACATCAACGTTCCTTGCAAAAATTAGATTTCTCTGGAACGAACTTAAAAGAATTCCAAGAATTACCATGCGGCATTGTAGAGCTATGCAATTTGGAAGACCTGATATTAGGAGGGCCTTTGCTGGAAGTGCTGCCATCTTGGCTCGGTTGCCTTGACAGCTTGAAGTTTTTGTCACTCTCGCAATCGCCGAAATTGAAATGCTTACCCTTATCATTTGGAATGTTGACTCAGTTAACACATTTGGAGATACGGCGTTGTGGGATAGAATATCTGCCACAAGACCTTCTGAAGATGAATAACCTGAAAATTTTAGAAGTCCACGAATGTCCAGTGCGTGAACATCCATTTAGAGAGGGAAGTGCTCTGAGTAAATTGGACTCCCACTACAACGGCATGTTGAGGCTTGAGAAGTTAGTGCTCTACTCAACACAAATATCAGAGGTACTTTTTCTGGAAGGTGATTGCCCTAACCTTAAATATCTGGACTTGTCTAATTCTAGGGAATTGAGACATATAGGTCTCTATGGTCAGGGAAAACTTGAGGATCTGCATATCTACTGGTGTCAAAAATTGGAGGGGCTCTCAAGTCTGGAGACATTGGTGTCACTGGAGGAGTTGTGGGCCTTTGATTGTCACAAGCTCAAAAGCATACAAGGGTTGGGACATCTCAGAAGGCTTCGATCACTAGATGTTGCTGAGTGCTATGAGTTACAAGAGCTTCCAGGTGTGGAACATTGCATCTCGCTACAAGAGCTTGAAGCAAGTGACTGTCCTAAGCTACAGTGGGGTGAGGGAGTGGTAGAACAGCTACGCCAGCGGTTGAAAGAAGAACTAATAATAGATTGAACTTCAATGATCATTATAATTTGTCAGTGTTTCACTAGAGGGTGATGCAGTTTTGACGGGGCTTTCATCTTCGAAATCTCAATATTAAAATATTAAGATTAGATTGAGGAGGTGCCAAAACTTAACTATGGGTATGGCAGCAGCAATTTTAAGGGAAGCGAGGTGCAATTTATATCAGTTTAGAGTGACATGTATATACAAAAGAAGGCCATTAAATGTTGACTAAAAGTGTTTTGGATTGGAATCAGTGATCTGCAAAAACTAAATCACCACGTTTGCCAGTGACCCTGGGGACTACCGGTGACCTTGACTTTGTTTGAAGAAAAGAATAACAACTCTTGCCATGCAACGAGTAACAGGTGCTCAGTCATGTAATTAATGTACAAAATTAATGCATATTAGTCATTCTTCTTATGCAGCAAGTAGTAACTGCTGGGATTATTGTATAGTGTGAGGGAAAGTAGGAAGTTGTCATTATATTGGTAGAAAGGCAGATATTACAGTAGTATACTTGTGGAAACGTAGATATTATAGTATAGTTTAAAGAGGCAATTTATTAGCTTTTTTTAAGTTGTTTTTTTTCCCAACCACCTAACTGGTGCAATGTTAAAAAAACCCAACTCTAACACTTGTGATCATTATTTAAAAAGAAAAATAGCAGGAAAGCATAGATTTGCAACATAGTATACACAATATGAATATTTATATTATAAAACCACCAACTGGCTTGCAAGGCTGTTACAACAGAAGGCATAACCTTTGAACAAAAATGTACAAAATTTCAAACTTTCCACATAACCTGTCCCTTTGTTTTCATTCTGAACTTTTTTTTTAAGAGTCCCACCCAAACTTTGTTTTTAAATTTTATTCTGAACTTTTTATCAGTTATGTTCGAAAACAACCTTCAGTAAAGGTATTGCAGGTTTCTCTTCACCAGGTTGAGGATCCCATTGAATTAAGACTTCCCTTCTTCAACTGCTTTATATACATGGGAATACATATTCATAACTGCCCTTGAATGAAAATCCACTTCAGCCTTAAAAGCATCTAAGGTTGCTTGCAATTTGAAAGATGAGCAAGAATCCTCAGCTCCAACAGTCCATAAGCAGCAACAAAAAGGGAGTTGCCTTGTTTATCTATAAATGCTTGACAAATTTTATTGGAGTCTTTTGCCAGTTTTATTTAATGAACAATGTGCTCGCTCTTTTGGACCGGATATTTCCTTTCCCTGTAATGACTGAAGAAAATTGGAAATCAGATTGTTGATCGAAGACACTACATAGAGCAGCAATAGCATGCCAGGCCTCTCTCCTACTTTTACCACCAGTAAAAGATTATATGCAGTTCCATAAATGACTCTACTTCTTGTTCACTTTCAGTGCGTTTTTCCTCAACATTTACTACGGCAGAGGTCAACTCAACTGAGCTTTCATTCGAATAAGCTCGGAGCTCATTTTCATTATCATCCTGGATGCTGAGATAGTCAGCCGAGACTTTTCCAAGCAGTGTTCTTAACGCTGCACCAGATACAAATGGCCAGCCTAATGAAATGGTTGCCTCAACTTCCTTGTGCATATTTAGAGTAGACCAATAAATTTTAAAGGTAATTTTATTGTAACGTTCCTATATGAAATTGTCAATATTGGGTACTTGAAAAGTTTCCTCCAGGGTCAATGTTTCAGTGGGGTCATTATCATGAGGCCTGCAGCGAAAGAGAAATTGTCACACTTAAGTATCACTGCTCTCATTCACATAACAAGCATCTGGACAATATTTAGAAGCTCATTTTCTAAACTAGGAACCAGAAATATCTCTCTCTGACAGCAACTCACCATTTTTTGTTGGCACATCTTTATTCATTTCAAGTCCTTTCAATTTTTGTCTCCATTAATTTATGGAAAGCGTCGTGTGTGGTGTGATATCATATACCATACAATGCCCGTGATTAGAAACAAATCAGAATTAGAATGCGTATTAAAAAGGATATGATGGTTCTGAGATTCTTGTAGTCGCATGATGCCTAATGATCTTCACGCCCCCTATCATTGAAACAACTCCATTATTTTGACCTTTTATATGCAGCTAGAAAATAAGTTCATTAGTATCCTAAGGTCCACTGATCTATCACACTTAAAGTTTTCCTCTAGCCTGGTTATGAGTCTGCTGTCATCAGTTATGTTTATAAGGAGATCATTAGATCCTAGAGACCTAGAGACTGGCAGACCTATCACTTTTGCAATATGGAGCCAGAAAGAGAGGATCACTTCATCCTTATATGCCCAATTGAATATGTATTTTGTGACAAGTGATACTTCTTATTTAGGGAATGAGAAGATTCTTTATCAATGTTGATACATTATAAGAATCAGAAATGCATAGACCTCTTTATCTGTGATTTGACTCAATGTAGTAAGAGCTTGGTCAGCAAATCTCATTGCAGTCTTGATTTAACCTTCAAAGGTCTTTGACCATTGACAATCTCACGAGGTAACACATCATATTCTCTTTGAAGGCACACTGCACAAATTAACACAACAACTGAACAATTAATTTTTTTAAACCACCGGATCTGGGACCAATGCCATGATAAACTAACCACCTATTTTGTTCACACCAAGTATTATGACTGCGCCTGCACAATATCCTTGGAATTCTGTTCACATCAAATATTCTCACTGCACCTGTATTGGCCTG